>OMKZ01000881.1:0-12395 GCA_900302535.1 Neoniphon sammara
ACAACAGATGGCTGACCTGTGTGCAGAGACAGTTATTATTACATTAAGCCAAGGGTCCCTGGCCTGATGTCCAACTGCACCCTAAAATTATTGTTAATTTGAGCCTTGGTAAATTTGCCCCTAAAGGGATAAGTGATGAGCAATATTATATACTCAACTGAAAAAGATCCAATCTTTTCTTCCAATACAATCCCAAAGATTTGATGTGATAACTTTTTATCCTGTCACAGTTTGCAATTTTAACCTACTTAAATAAATAATCTCAATAAAACTATATGACTCATTCTGAGACCACTGAGGTGCACAGGAGGTCTTTTCTACCAGTGACCACCAAACTATATAACTTCCCCTCATTGTGCAGGGAGGACAGCTGCAACCTTGGACACTGAGAACTGATAGTCACACATAGTTACATGATACAATCACACTTATGTGTTAATATCAATATCTCCTTGTCATGTGCAGTACTTCACTCACTACTCCAGGGCTTTCTTCAACCTTGATCAGGAAAACAAAAATGGAAAACCCAAAAATAAAAACTTAAGACTACCAAAACTTAAATAAAGTGATGTCTGACCACTTGTGGTGCCAAGAGCACAAACTCGGTGAAGACACAAAGTCACCCCTGCTTCCCATCCTTTTCACTGGGGGATCGTTTGCAGAAACCGATGGTTAAAAAAAAAAAAAAAAAAAAAAAAGTGTGGTGAAAGTGGTGAAGACTCTCAGCTGCAAGGTAAGCTTTGAATGAACTGTTTCTATCGCTGTATTGCTGTTTTATGCATTGTAAAACAGCAAAACTGCAGAACATTGTAAGTAGAAGCCTTCATGATAAATACTCTGTCATATGAAGTTTAGCCCGTGCTGTCCACCGTTAAAAAGCAAAAGTAGGTAGTTGGTGTAAATAGCTGAATGTATTCCCACGAACCTTCCACACCAAGATCTTCGAGCTCCTTTTTCAGAGCTGCCACCTTTGCGCGAACAGAGTGACAGCCACTCAGGAGCTTGTTGAAATTCCTCCTCCCACTACAGAGGCTGATGTAGCGCTTAAGCCTCATAACAGCTTTAACCTCATCCTGCAGAGTGAATCAAAAGACAAGACAGGTAGACTTGAGGGACAAATATATTGTGAAGGAAAAAAAGATAAAGGTATCCTAAAACTTTACTACTAACAGGCCATCTGCACCTATGTTTTGCTAATTTGTTTTCAAAAGTCTGCATTATCTGCGATCCAGCACCCAGCTAGCACACGGTTACCCATCTGACCTACATTTTAGTGCCCTATGTTTTTTTAACACAAATATTAGTGTTTTGGATAGCATTCCAGAGTTAGTGAGAGTTAGTGAGATCTTCCATCCCAGCCATGGAACTCCACAGGTCTGTCTGATTACTCCATGGGCCCCGAACTTCTTGTTCTTCTTGCCCTCAAATTAAACAGCTCAGGGCGGAGTTGGGGTAGTTCAATAATTTTTCCTATTTCCTAATATAAGAGCCTACTGCACTTGTGAACTCCCGAACTGCACCAAAGATCTGTTTCCAAATGACATGGTCAGAGTACTTTCTGAAGGCACTGCATGACAGCAGGCACAGGGGTGCACAACACAATGTAAACTGGTACATAAACGTGTCAATAGCATCAGTCCGCATATGCCCACGGTGCTCAATTTGGCCATATTTATTTATTTAGTTATTTTTCAATTTACCTCTTTATGTTGAAGGTTACTGAACCCAAACTTTACATGGGTTACAAATGAGGATATACTGACTGATAAAATTGTCACTAAGCTCACCTTCTTCCCTTTAGGGGAATTCTTTTCTTTTTTAACGTTTTTTTTCTTTTTGACAACTTCTGTTTTTTCTGGTTTTTCTGCCCCGTTAGGGTTAGGGTTAGGGTCCTTTTCATCTTCCAGAGAGGGGAGTGACGATGAATCAGAGTCTTCAACAACCTCATCATTTTTCTTCTCCATTAGTACTTTTCATTTGGCACATCACAAGAGAAAAAAGAAAGAAAATAAAACAAACATGAATTTTGACATGAAGTCATATCAAAATGAGCTCAGCCCTCCTTTTTCAAAATTTATAAGCAAGATATGACTTAAGTATAAAACATGCATTCACCTTCTTTTTCACCATCCTCTTCTGAAGACTCACTGCTGCTTCCTTCAGAGTTAATTCCATCATCTCCATCTTTCTGTGATGACGTTTTCTTTCCCTCTCTGGTATTCTTAGTTGTTTTCACTCCATTCTTTTCATTTTTTTCGGTCTTTTTTATAGTTTGTTCTTGGTCATCATCATCAGAATCACTCTCTGAAAATATTTTATGTTGCTTGGGTTTTTTTGATTCAGTTTTTTCCTCTTCTGATTCCTCATCTTCACTGTTTCTCTCTTCTTCGCTGATTCCATCTTTGCTTTCCTGTGATTTTCTCACCTTTTGCTCTTCATCTCCAGTTTTGTTGATTTGTTGTTCTTCTTCACTCTCCTCACTCCCTGTCTTGCAGTCCTCTTTCTCCTCCACTTCTGTCATGTACCAACCAAAAGAAGCACATATAAATGTTTTTACTAGAACACGAGTTACAGAAGAGATGCATCTCATTCATCAAAATGCAGGGAAGATAACTACTGGCATTTTTCTGTGGCTTTTGATTAAAAAAACAAAACAAAAACAAAGCTGCAATGTATGTCTGCACCTGTCATGTATGTCGGTCATCACATACACTTAAACCCTTATTGCAGATTCAGTTTAGGAAGGAGAAACAATTCACCAGAAAACAGAGCGAAACACGGATGATTCAAATCACTGGATCCAAAAGCTGTATAGTAGGAAAAGATGAGTTATAACCCACCTGCTGAACTTGATTGATGACGGAATTTCTTTGCCTTGGATTCATCTTCATCTTCTCCTATATTAATCAACTCCTCGTTTTCCTTGTCCCTCTTCCTCTTTTTTTGGCGGGGCATTGCAGGGGGAGTCTCTGGCTCACTGCCATCTTTGCCACTGTCCTACCGGTCAGAATGAAAATTTGCTAGGTACACTGTACTAAGGAATGCAAAGCTCTTCGTAGCACACTACAAAAATTCAAATAAGCTCAAAGTCTTGTGTATGAATAATTTAGTTACCTGCATTTTTGTCAGTTCCTCTTCAACCACCCTTTTCATAATTTTCTTGGCCTCTGGACTTAACGATTCACGGTCCACAAATGCCAAATACCGACACCTCAAAATGCCTAAAGTCAGTGTACTTGAATGAGACATTAAAAAGATTACATTAGGAGTTTATGAGAGCTTGTCAGACACTGAATTATCAACAATGATACACCATCAGACTGACCATCTATGTCACAAGAGGAAATATAAAGAGAGCAGGTGACAAAGAATTTGGTTTGTGGCGTTTACACTGGGCAGCAAATGAAGATTACATGTCTAAAAGTTACAAAGTTGGTAACAGAACTTTGAGAATGTCTGCAAAAATAGTGTCTATTTTTTTTTAACACTCATGGTGATGCATGCAGTTTATCTGCTTATTGAAAAACAAGCAAAAAATTCTTCAACCATAAAAAATTCCACTTTAAGGAAGAGAAAAAAAACAAACACTGAAACAGTTTGACAAGAAACTCAACATAAAAATGCTGAAAATTACTGAGTAATATGTGTAGTGATGAATGTAGTTAGTAGACACATGTATAACGTTACAGCTGTATTTCCATTAAAGTTTGCTGTTCCTATTTTGAGTCATCTCTGTAATTACTCTATCACATCAATAAATGTACTGACACATATTATGTGAGATCACTTTCTGTTTTAATGCACTTCAGCCCACTGAAGGAAGACAAAGCTACACTTGAACATGAACTTTAAAGTGTCAGACAAACGTCATTAATTTTGACTAAACACGTGAAAGTGATTTAAAAAAAGCGTCAAACCTAGTATTTTGCAGACATGCAACAGCACCTCATCGTACATTTCACACATCTTTTACATCGGGAAACATTTGCTTAATATTAATACGCTGGTAGAGTCGCTAATGTTAGCAATACTCTCAAGATAAGCAAATGTTACCTTGACGTCTGCGAGACAAATAACAAGCATTAGCTAAAGGGCATTACTGAAAAACCCAACTGTTTGCTCCTACCTCACTATAACAATATATTCTCACAGCTGCCCCAGGGTGGTTTACAGAGCTCACACACAAACACACTAGTCTGTGGACTGATTCTCGGTAAAAAGACAAAAGGCGGTTTGTTAAAACGTGATACTGATGCATAACCTTCACCTGAGGTCTGGTGAATCCCTGAGCTGACGGCACACGAACCTCCTGATTTGTATTTCTTCCTTTGACCCCATGATTGCTGGCTCTACTTGTTATGGCGGGACTCTCTCAAACTTTTCCGGAAATATCGTCGGCTCGCGCGAGCTGCACGCTCACAAAAATGTCAACTTGACAGCACCATGCTTTTTCAGAAACAAAACTGAGTTGTTTATGAATAGTTTTACTTTTGTTTCACAGATATTTTTCACAGCGGCAGTATATGAAATAGCAGGTAAACGCAGGTGTTACTAATGACATTAATGAAGGCTCTGTTCCATTTGAGTGTTGCAGAGTCTTTCCAATGAGCCAGCATGAACAATAGCAGGACACTGGTTGTTACACCTAAATGGAGCTGAACCTTAACTGATGTCATCGCCTGGTTTACCTGCTATTCATGCCTAAATAGCAGCTGTGAAAAGACCTGTTGATTATCCAGAGTACTGAGTTACATGGAAATGATTAAAAAAATCTTTACAGGAATAGTGATTGATGGCCTCAACCACTTTACACAGCTTATTTGGAGTAATTCATGCCACTACATCTGTAATCCAGAACAGATAACTGATATTTTGAGCATCTGTTAAGTTAAACTAAATCAGCATCAACATCAATGTTAAGTAACAGTAAATAAAATATTTAAATGCAGGCCTATCAAATAATAAAACAGACACAAGTAACTTCCATAACACAAGTAACTTGTATGAGTGCACTGATTATGGTTTTGGAGAGGGAATAAAGAGCCCAAAAAACAACAACTGGATTTCATAAGTCATTTATTGGGAACATTTTCATGACCACTAACAAATTAATTTTGGACGGAAGTTAAATTAGTGCATATTTCAAGATGTGATTTAACAAAGGTTTGAGACATATTGCTCTTATTCATGCATTTAAGTATTCAGAGTAATTAGATTTGTACAAGACATTGGTGAATATTAGAACAAAAATGTTTATCAAGTCCCTGAGGGCAATAGAAATACAACATATTAACTGTCTCCAGGAAAAAAAACTTGCCATCAAGTTATAGCCAATTACTTTGAGCGAGCTGTATGACAAAAAAGCAGTGAAACATCATGGCTCAGAATTAAATGTCATAATATTGATGAGGAGACAGTAGACATCCCATGGCTCCTCTTGAAATATTTTTTTAAACTCACAACAGTGAGGAATACAAAATGTGCTGTGTACTGTGGAGTGCATCATTTCCATACCAAAAATTAAAACTCACTTGAACACTAGCTAACACCAAGGTTGCATACAATAAAAAAGTTAAATACCAAACAATAAATTAAAGTTCATAAATTAATAGAAAACATATCTTGAAGCAATAGCAGAAATAATTTAAATGAAGAAAATCGGAGCTGCTCTGCACACTTCATTTACAACCTCCCTACCTGCAAACTATACATGGCAACTTTTGTTTTATTCCAGTGTTAAAACGCTTCCTTGGAATCCCTCCTCTGTTCATCACTGTCACAGACAATCTCTGTCCAAGTTATAAAAAGGAGACAGATATTTAAAAACCAGAATGAACAGGTTTCGTCCAACAGAGAGGAAGTTCCCAGTGCATGTCGTTCACACCCATGTTAACAGGCTGTTTGCTCTAGAAAACAAACCCAATGAACAGGGTAGGCGTGGTCAGTAACTGTGTGGCAGGTTCCTTCTAGTTTGGAAAGCAATATTCAAGTCAGTCCCATGTCCCAGGTCAATCTGACATATATCCTATTTTGACAATTTACAAAAAAAGTTTGAAAAATTTTGTTATCTTGTAAACAGAACCTTGAAATGTCGTACTTCAGAGGCAAATGAGTCAACAACCCCTATATTTCTGATGTTCCTTTAAGACATTTAATGTAATGGTTAACCTACCTTACTATTGCAAAGATCAAGGTCATCTCTTTCACTCTCCTACTCTTCAACAAAAACACTTTGCACTTATAGGACATGTCTTGCATGCCTCGCACCCTCACATCATTAGTCCTTGTACACAGTTTGTTGACCGTGGCCCCTCTCGTCATGCATTATATGCCTCCTGACGTGGATCCGTCGGACCCGCCTGTCCCCTCCTCCAGCACCCTCTTCCTCTGACTGGCTTGCTCCAAGGGATGAACCTGAGCCTCTGGAATCTAAAAGGGGCAGGCCCCCCGGACCGGATCCTCGGCCATTTTCATAAATGAGGATATTGAGGGTTTCTTCAAAGATGCGAGCCTCAGGAAACTCAACCTGAAAACATAGATGTCAAAGTTTGGTGGTAAATGGCTCATAATTTACCTGCAATGGACAGTTTGGTTGAAATTTGTACTTCCTGTCTCACTCTACTTTCCAATAAAGTGCTATTTAAAAGACTCAGCATATAACTGTGGTGCAAAACACCTGCTACATTTCCAAGAATTATCAACAGAGCAGCATTGTGTGCTGGCATAAGGTACAATACCAGATCAAGCATATTTGTTTGACTGCAAATAAATACCAAATAACAAATGAATTATCACTTTCAAATTGCCTCATAAATAACTATCTGCACAGGTGCGGGAATGCCAAAACTAAGGCTGCACATGTTGCTTTAGCTATACAACAGTGAATGTTCTTCCCTGTTCAATTAACAGGGAAGTACCTGAAACCACAAAAACCAGTGTGTATTACAGGTAGTTTCTGTTATGCTTACTTTGGTCTGCTTCTTCTCTGTTGCATAGACGATGGAAGTGCAGCAAACTTCAGCGATCTTGCGGCCTTCACCGTAGAAAGACCAACAGCAGATCTCATCCCCAAGCACGTCCTTGACAAACAGGACGCGGCCGTTGAAGCGTAGCCCGAGCTTGTCAAACAATTCGATGTTCTTCAGCAGGTTGTCATCAGAGTTACTGGTCACAGGGAGACACACAGGGCAAGAGGTTATGAGCGGCCCGAAAAGTGCGGCTCAGTCTGCATCAGTAGAGTGAGTCCCAAAGGTGAAGGTCAAATAATCAGTTCAATAAAATAAAAAGGACAACACTGACTTGTAGCTTGTCAAATAGTGTTTCATGTTCCTTCAAGGGCTCATACATCAGGCTTGAATCTTACCTGGTGTACGAATATTTGTTGTTTCCCCTGTTGTTCTGCAGTTTTACGACAGGCTGTAGAGACAGAAAACCGGGAAAAATTAGGCAAAATGCTAAATGGTGAGAGAATTTGTGAACTGTCACAGGAAATCACCCACACACACAACTAGTGTCCAAGTCCTCTGAGTGTTTGTGACTTTGAAAACACAATGATAACAATCTCACAAATGTAGAAATCTCACAATTTCTCAAAAATATTTACATGGCTTATAGTATTGAATATTTCCTTTAAACTTACACAAATCTAGAAAATAAAAGACCACAATTTCTAGGGCTCACAATACTAGAGTCATGAAAGGTGGCAGACCATAAGACAAACACACAGCCTCTAGGGATTCTTCAGCTCTTCTGATTCAGGAGACGGTTCTTCAGTTGCAGGTGGAACATCGAAGATCAGGGACGTTGGGGTCAACCAACACCACCGGCCTCCCCAGGGCCTTGTTGGATGGTCCCACTGTTCTCAATACTACTGCTGGAAGTCTGAGCCTGCCTCTGCCACCTGTGTTGGTACTGTGCTGCCAGGAGTTCGCAGAGCCCTCCTGCTAAGGCGATCAGTGAGAGCCACACCTCATATGGATCTAACAGGCCAGTGGCTACCACATCTCCTCACCAGTCTTCATGGTAACCATTCAATGGGTCAGTGGGTACGAATGTACCCTCTCCCCTGACTAAACTCTTTTGCTATCCTGGAGCCCCGATACAGCATTACATTAACTAGCTTCCTTTGGTTCTGTCAGAGCAACCAGCTCCGAGAACCATTGTGGTTCATGTTGGGTCTGATGACATTAAGCTGGCTGGCTCAGAGGAGCTCAAAGATTATTTTAGAACTCTTAACGCAACCAGTAATCTGGTTGAGAGCCTGTAATTTCAGATTTTGTGGTTTTCACGTGGTTGCAGTACCCTTAACTAAATATGGCTCTGCCAGTTACACATTTCACTGAAAGCATATTGTAATGCCTTTGATACCCCTTTTATAAACTTTTTTTTCAACACACTTTCTCTGTTTGACCCAAAATTGGATAAACCACAATAGGTTGGGTTCAAAACTTTTGGCAGCAAATATGAAACTATTAAATGAAGCAGTGTTTTCAGAGGATATGTTGGTTCCAGGCTTCATGAGGTTATTTGCAGAACACAAATTTTTAACAGACAAAAACGGGTTTCCCCAAAATTCCCTAGTTTTCAACCAATTCTGAACAGAGGAATTGGCAGGACTAGTATTCCCTTAGGATACTATGTTAAGAAACGAGCTTGGACAGCTGCTCACTTTCAACAAAAACCCAGTTCTGACAGCCTACTTGTCAGTGATCCTTGTGATGCAGCTGAAATTTCCAAACATCTTCCCAATAAGATGCAGAAAGATTTACCTTCCTACAAGTAGCAATCATCTTCTGTTCTTCTTTGGCAGAGGTGATCATGGGAATGCGGCACACACTTTCATAGACATCCTTTTTTTTCTAAGGACAAACAAAGAAATTACATTAAACAGTCGCAGAAGACTGATTGCATGACTGTGTGCTTGTGGCAGTATTTCTGAATGTGAACCAGGGTTGTGCTGAAAAGGGGTATTCATTCACAGAAAAATGTCTTTGGAGTACTTGGAAAAAAGTGAGGATTTTAGATCCCAATCAACTACAAAGAGTCAGAAATGTACTTAGTAAACCATCCATTAGTGGTCATCCACTTACCTGCATGGCAGTGAGGCAGTGCTGGATGAGTCCCTGAACCCTATAGTACTGAGCCTCTTTCAGAACCTCATCCAGTTCTCTGTTGTCCTCTGGAAGTGGGACTGAGCCATCTCTCAGGAAGTTCAAAACCAATCCAAAATGGCGGCCACACCTATCTAAAACTACCCAGCCTATGAAGAAGAGAGAATTAATTTAGGTCATTTGCAGGCTCCATTATTCTACTTTATTTCATATCCAACTGGACCCCAGCGTGTGCTATGAATATGATTTTACGTTTACAGCTAACACATTTTTGGTGTCAAAATGATCTCAGTTTGTGTGGAAACAAACTGGTTTCATGGAACTGTTTCAAGATGTTTATATGACAGAAATCCTCATATCATCCCTTTCTGGATTAGACATGTCTAACTTATATGATGCTGATTATGATTGCAAAGACAGTATGGTCATGTTAGAACACTCTTACTAATCTCAGCTGAAGGTCCTATGTGGACAAAAAAAAAATCCTGTCACAATAAGACAGCACAAGTAATATAGAACACCAGGGGGATGCTGACAAAATTAGGATCAATCACATATGGGTATTAAGACTAAAAAACAAAACTCAGTTTCTTGTTGTGATCACAAATTGCCATTAAAACTGGTTGTCAAAATTAGACCTGGTCTGCACTTGGTTGAGATTAAATGGATGAATAGAAATAAGTTGTCATAGATAATCTTGTAGTGTGTGAGGTTTAAGGACCTGCCACACAATCAAGTCAAGACTATCATGATTCCTTTAAACATGTTATATTTTTGCTTCTCCAAACTGGATGGCATCAAAGGTTTGAGATTTGTTTTCTAGCTTCTGGGTTTAAATGTGGTGTTAAAATGAAAATACTTTTTTGGACTGGCACAACCCTAAATAACTTAAAAGGACATAATTACAGTGAAGTTCAGTAATGATTTTATGGATTAAATCTGGGCAGTAAAATGGTTGGTGCTCATATACTCACCTTCTGAGTCTATAGTGACCTCTGTTCCTCCATTGCACATGTTCCTCAACAAACTGTCCTCTTTGCTTAATGTCTGGACAGTCGTGTAATGTAGTGAACCACCGACATTTAACTTCACATACTTGCTCCCCAGCAGACCACGATTTCCGTGCTCCTCTGTGTTTTGGCAGGAGGCCTGGGAGTCGGTGGTATGGGCCGAGGCAGCAGTCATACTGCCAGCTGAAGCCTCAGCTGACATGGGGATTGAGAGTCACTTCCTGACTTCTTAGACTGTAACACGTAAGACCACAGATAACGCTAATGTTCAGTCTGATTGTTTACTCCTTGCCAAATATCACAAGACATCATACCTTTTGTAAGCAGCAACATTTGTGTAACATTCAGACACACAACAGACAATGTAGCTACACATTAGTCCAAAATATAGCCTTGCTAGTTGACTCCTGATATTTATCACATGTGAATAATAGTGACCTGTTAAGTTGGTAATTTTGAAAAGGAGCAATAAATACCGAGTCTGCTAACTGATTGAAGCTGAGGATTAATATGATGTGTGTAATCTAAAGTGACAAACAACATGCTATTTGGCTAACAATAACCTAACGTTAATAGCTTCAACTTGCCACAAATTGAACTTACCACACAAACGTTAACCATCCAAGGGAGTGACGCCAATATTGAAACCGACGTAAGTTCGTTGGCCAGAAAGCGCTGTTTAGCAAGCCAGCTACTGATTAAACATCCACAACTGCATTCATAACGTAGCTAGAATGAGGCAACTCATATTAACGTCAATGTTAGCAGCCCAGCTAAATCAAAGAGGCTAACAGCATCAAGTCTATTTGCCAGGCTTAAAACCAGCAGCGCTGTTTAGCTCCGTGTCACCACTTCTTCAGAAAGAAAGTAGCAGCTAGCTATCAAACAGCAAACTTCTTGATTCAGAAAAGACAACCTCTGACAACTGGATACAAAAAATATTTATGCTAAGATACATATATAGGTCACCCGGAAACTAGCACATCTTCTTCCGCTACTTCCGCTTCTTCTTCTACTTCTTCAAAAGAGCGCCTTATGAGGTGAAATACCGCCACCTCCTGATGTGGAGATATGAGACAGCGACTCATAAATAAACTTGGTAGAAATTACTGTTTACAGACTCAGTTGTTTTTGTTATCGGTCCCTCGCATAAATTTCTACAACTCCTTGGACTTGGGAGAAATTTTACTTGCTTATGTTATGGTTTTTTCATATTTTAATTTTATAAAGATATTCTTAATCTCACTGGAATTAATGTGGTCATATAAAGGTTACATAAATCTCAGTGGAGCACCTCTAGCTTTTTTTCCATTATGGCCTTTTAGTTTTCAAGTTAACTTTAGGAGATATATTCATGTTCACTGCTCATGGTCATTCATAAACATAAGACACTGAACGTTTGAATGGAGAGTCAAGACTTGGATTACACTGCATGGAGAATTTTAAGATGATGGTTTCGTATCCTTTTTGCTGCTCTTTGTCAAAGTTGCCGATGAACTCCATTGTAACACAAATATCCACAGTGTTAACGTTCAAAACAACATTGAGTGATTATCTAGGTTTTGGGTGAAGTATTCCTTTAACTCAGTGTTTGTTTTTGAAACCCAGGCATAGCCTTGAAATGCAATTACTGGGAAAAATAAAGTTCACTAAGTGTTACACCATTCAACAGAGACTTTATTTCAAGTTCAGCAAATAAATTACTGCCTTTCAAAAGAGTGTATTTATATATATGAAGCAAAGGAATGCTACTGATGATAAGAGAAGAATTAAGTCTACAAAGCAACAGTTTCCAAGATCCTTCATTTGGCACAGTGAATGAAACTAAATTCACTGTTCAAACAATCAGTTGTAAATAAATACATAATGCATTACAGCAAGCAGCCAAGTTTGTAAATTTTCATCAACATAGTGCATACAACATCAAATCTGATAACAATGATAACTGTCAATAACTATAATGGTAATGGCGAGATATAGCAGAAGCAATAAAATTTACAATCAGTGCATGCTATAAGCATAATGACATTCATGTCCTCACCTTTTCTTACATGTCATGTGACATCGGGTGAAAATGCACTCAGAAACAGCAAAGAATAAAATTAAACACTGGCTTTGTAAACACTATGGCAACAAGAGATGAAACACTTAAGGACATTAAATTATTTAACATTATAGTTTGGCACTGGATTTCCATTATATATATGTATATATAATGAAAATATATAACCTCCCGCCACCATGTTTAAGTGTATATATATATATATATATGTAT
>OMKZ01000890.1:5212-19051 GCA_900302535.1 Neoniphon sammara
TTTGGGTTTTTTTTGTTCTTTTTTTTTTTTTTTGCCATGTTACCCTGTGTGCCTCTGGCCTGCATAGAGCACCTCTCACACCAGAAATGAACTCAGTCACACATACGTACTTCATCCTGATAAACTTTGTAGATTGCTTTTTTTTTTTTTATCAAACACTCCCCAGAGATGGAGGAAGCACTTGCAGCTATATATACACTGATAACTTTCAGGTCACAAGAAGAGGAGTATTTACTGCTACTGAGGATGCATATTCATTTGAGTGTTTTCCAACCTCTTCCAGTTAGATAGTCAGAATTTCTGCCATTTCTGATGAATCACAACCACTGAAAATTGCATTACGTTGATCAGTTGAAAATACCCACAGCTATTTTAGTCCTTAGCTGGCTTCTTTTTATGCTTAACGCAGTAAACGATCTCTACCTCGCAATGACAACATCCTCTGTGGAAACACTGACGTAACGACTGTGCTGTGAATAAAATACAGATTCATGAAAGGTCAAATTCTTAGAAGTGAGAGTGAATTTGATGTATGATCAGTGTGGTAGAAATACAGCCAGGACACAAAACTCTCTGAGCTTTGACATTGGTACAGGGTGGCATTCACCTCCATTATCACCATTTAACAGTGGCTCTATGGCTTGTCTTCTGTCTGCCTTATCAGATGTACTGCCTGGGATTTATGCCCTCTGCAGGGGACACAGAGGGATACACAAATAGACATACACACTGAAGTACACATGCACGCACACACACACACACACACACTTACAGCAAAACTGTCCTTGTTGAATATGGATAGGCTAGAGTGTGCCACATCCTTCCATGCGTGAAAGTCAAAGTCATTGAATTCATTTGAATCCTGATGTTTATAAATCACCATGCCGCTGTTTGTCTCTCGGTATTTATCTTCCTCCTCACTTCACCACAGACCTCCACCAGTGACAATGGCAATGGTCGCTCTCTGTGTGTGTTTGTATGTGTGTGTGTGTGTGTGTGTGTGTGTGTGTGAGACTAGCTGCACATTTGCATTTGGTCCTCGTCATGATACAGGCAGATTGCATGCAGATTGGCACTGCAAACTAACAGCATCTGCTTCTCTGGCTCTCACATTTTGAATGCAAGACTTTGAGAGCTGAATTCCAGCGACAGCACACCTGCGTCTGAGGGTGAACCCTCTTCCTTGAGAGAGAAAGTGCTTTCACACATCCATTTCAGTGTACCTGTGATATGGGGTATAGAAATTTCTGGGTTTTTATTTTTTATTTTTTTATTTTTTTTTGCGCTAGCGTAGGTTCTGAAGTCGAGACGCGCTGAGGTGACGCCAAGTGTTTGAACTGCAAAGCACAGATGCTGACGCGGTGTTGAGCAAACTGAGGAATTCATAAACACGGAGATACTTTCGATGCGAACATGAATGGAGAGTCATGCTGGCACAGACCTATACCTTACTTTACAGCATGGGGCTGCTTTTTTTCTCTCTGCACATTGAGGTGAAGGGACCAGCTGTCAGACGAAGAGAAAAAGACACCACGCTTT
The DNA here is from genome assembly GCA_900302535.1 of Neoniphon sammara. Taxonomy (NCBI): domain Eukaryota; kingdom Metazoa; phylum Chordata; class Actinopteri; order Holocentriformes; family Holocentridae; genus Neoniphon; species Neoniphon sammara. The sequence continues at coordinate 6,752 of OMKZ01000890.1, forward strand.
ATCTCTGTGAGTTTTATGTTTCGGCTTGCTGGAACTTTCCATACTGTTCCAGCAGGAGGACAGAAACTTTGCACAAACCTCAGCATGCATGGCTCCTAATGGTATTCCTGCTTATAGAATAATAACAGAGACATAACTGCTGTCTAGTCTATGGTTAAAATCTTGTGTGTCTTGCGGTGTCATTATTGCTGGTGTCAGCTCTGTAGGTCAGGTCTGATACTCAGAACACAGGTAATTATAGCTTTTCTTTACAAAGGAAACCACACACACATATGCATGCACACACTTCTCTTAGACTGCACATCAAATACTGTGATGTTGAAAAGTGGATGTGGACAGGCAATATTAGCAGAGAGTAAATGCGTGCCCTCTGTGTTTTGTACTGATTAAAAGCCTGATCTTTATCTAAGCCTCTGCACTGTGTCCTCTGTGATGGTGTGAGGACAGGAGGTCCTCTGAGGGGAAGTTGTTTTAGCCCGCTCTCTTTACTAGAAAACAGTCACAGCATGTAAAAATGATGTGCTCGTACTTGCTGTGTGTGCGAGTGTGTCAGCCCCATTTCTCAGCCCCAGACTTCTCTAGGCTCGCTGCAGAGCAAATACCTCATTCTCCATATGAATGGCCAGGATGGAGAGAGGCGTGGAAGAGTCTTATTTCCCCACTGAATTATTGAATGTCAGCTGTTTTTACAAGGTAAAATGGCCCCGATCCACCCAGGCCCATTGGTGTTACACACACAGGGCTATTAGCAGCATTGTTAGTGCTGTTTGTGTGGTGGTGGGAGGCTGTATGGGTGAAGCTAATGGTTCCTCTAATGGCGTCCAATGGGCCTTGTGGTGTCGGATGACATTGAACGCTCACAGGCACGCACGCATGCACATGCACATCTCACACTCCCTTACACAAACATCATGCACACACACACACACACACACACACACACACACACTCCTTCTCACAACCAGCAGCAGTTCAGTTCTTAATCGCCTCATTGTCGCTTAGGTTTGATGGCTAAATTACACCTTTCTGCACCGCGCCGCTGGTCACAGCCGTGTCAGGCGCCGTCACTGGGTCTTTGCGCCTGTTTCCGTTAATCTGTCTGCCGATCGGTGCGCGGTAGCTGTCTAGCTGTCCGGTGTCCGGTCTTGAGCAGCCTGTCTTCAGTCTCCTGAGTGTGGGAGTAGTGATGGTCTTTCATGTCAGAGAAGGCTTTTCCCAAACAAAACAAAAACAATAATCAGTCATTCTGTCTGCCTCTGACAACAGTGGACAGCCACTGGAACTAATGCCCTCTCTGGGGAGACTCCTGCATCTGTCACACAAACAAATGAATGCTAGAATGCGCTCACACACACACACACACACACATACACACTCGCATGCACACACATAAACACACAGATGCACATATATGCATGCTCCACACACCCAAAAGTTTAAAGCTATTGGCATCTTTAATGAGGCCAAGTAATTGGGGAAAAATATGTGAATAACGGTAGTAATCACTCGGTAAGGAAGTGCTTTAAGCAAATTAGTAAGATAATGCCTTTGATTAAGATACTGTAGATTACATTAATTGGGGTAAACAAGTGTGACTTCAGGATGTTTTCCACTTGCCGAATTTAGCCCTCCCTGCTTATATGCAGCATGCATTTAATTTATTTATTTATTTATTTATTTATTCTTTTGCTTTTATATAACACACCAAGTCAAACAAAGATGTATCATGTGAAGTGTATCATCACGAGACACATAAAAAAAGAAGAATTTCACTAAAAATCAGTGAGAGATAAGTTGGATTGTTTAATTTTTCATTTTCAGCACAAGCACTATCAAATTAGAGACAGTAGATAGTGAAAATCTCCACATTTTTTTTATTTTGTTGGTGGCACTGGTGCAGCACAAGAGGCTCAAACAGCGGGCACAGCACATCCTGTGGCACTTCTCTCATTATTACTCCTCTCCTCTTCGTACCATTTCTCTCAACTGGTTTGAGTTCTTCTCTCCAGGCTCCCTTCCTTGTCTATGTGCTGTGTATTTTTCCTCTGGCATGTGCACGCGTGTGTGTGTGTATGTGCAAAGAGACATTGGAGGGTGTCTTATTCTCTTATCTGTCTGCCTCAGTCTGAAGGACCGAGGGCCCTTGGGGGGGCACACATCTGCAAGGGCCACACTTCACAGAACATCCCCTCCTTGTAAAGTCTCTCGATCCAATCCCACACACCTGCTGCTCAAACACCAGCTCCCACTTCATAATCCACACTTAATAATTTAAACACAATTACTGAACAAAGTAGATGACACACAGAGACATCAAACATTTATAACTTGCTATTGCACACGAGGGATATCCTGCAAATACACCATTTTCCTAACATCTGCTTGCAAAATGACTGCTGTTTCACAAGCCCATAGCCTGCCATGTTTTAAGTTTTATATATCAAGCTACCATCATAACAAAACAGGCTACAAAACAGTCTCGTTACTCAAATCCACTTGATGGCGGTCGGATTCTGCCCCTAACTTTCCACACTTCTTAATAGCTCCTCTTATCCTCGAACCAGATGAAGGGCTACTGTTAGAGGTGTTTGGGCGGCGCCTGAAGAGGCTGAGGGTGTTATTACGGAAGGTCGTGTCCAACAGGAAGTACACCAGGGGGTCAGTTGAACCCCGTAATGCAGTCAGAAGGAGCAGGCAGTTCTTAATCTGCAGGATCAGAGAAGACACCTTCATGAGACTATCTGGACAGGTGCACATGAAAACAAAAATGTAGCGTAATTTGAGCTCACACTTATTATTAGTATTGTGGAATCATTTGTTCAATGCAGGTGAAATTTAGTCACCTCAATGAGGGTGGAGAATGGATGACAGGTGATGGTGGGGTCTGTAGCAGATGTGTGACCCGGATTGGCCAGTTGTTGAAGGACCAAAGATATGAAGATGGGTTTGAAGATGTGATATGGTAGCAGACACACTGCAAGAACCACCTGGGAGAAAATGGTTAAAGAGACAGATAATCCTTTGTATACACGGTGTGTATATTCCACACTTAATAGTTACATGCAAAAAAAGGAAGCATGTGTATATGGCAAAAAAAATCTGATTGATAAAATTGTGTTTTAACTTCCTTTCACACAAGTTTCTCTTTATAAATCACTATCAACAAACAGTTTTGCCCATTGTGAATCTGTGTGTAAATTTGCCATTCTGATCTCTTCCTATGAGAAAATGACAAGAACAAGGGGTCTTTTCCTTTTGACGCTAACATAAGATTAAAGGAAGGTGAGACTGTTGCAGGCGACCTGAATGTGGCTTTTGTTTTTGGAAAGAGTCAACCTAACGCCACATTTAACAGCTGGCACTTATTTTATTTGATTGATAACTGCATCACAGATTTAAGAATAGACATTTTTTAAATTCTCATTTTCTGACTTGGAGTTTCAAACAGTTGAGAAAGACAATGCAGAGGATGTGTGTGCACATCCCCAGCATCTCCAGTGTGTCCCGTGTGTCACAAAAGCAGCCATAATGGATCATTACACATCAGTTGGAAACTCGTATGCTTCTGGCATTCAGTCAGATTTCTTAACACTGTGAATTGGAACACACAACCTGTGACTCCATAATGAAAATTCATTGCAAATTGGGAGATTTTTTTTTGGCCAGCAGTATTTAGGCTAAAGCAGCAAAAATGATTACAGCCTGGATATTACTTGTTTTATCTGATTTCACTGATTTAGCACTGAAGTTGTCATTTCTCTGGGTGTCTACAGTGCATGTTCAAGTTTACATAGAGATACGCAAATTCTCATGGCAATTGGTTTTAATAATCCCAGGTTTGGTGTGGAAAGCGGTGTACTCATCTCTCAAGCCCTGGTTTGTATGTATGCAATGTTCTAATGTATAAATGAGGCCCTCGATTATTATTATGGAAAGCAAAGTTAAATATGGATGACTAAGATTTGTGTTTGACCCAATAACTGGGATGCTAATTATGGTTATTGATGTAATAACCTTTTCTACTGTGTAATATAATTAATTGATAGCCACCTGGATGACCACAATATTACGGAACACTCTTCCCAGCAGGCCGTGGGAGGCAGTGATATTTGTGCTGCGGCGTGAGCGCCTGATATGCCGTAACACTGTGATGTAGGACAGCATCACCAGCAGGAAACACACAAAGAAGATGGCTATAGCAGGCACATTGGAGGCTCTGGACAGATGGCCTCCTATCTCCACTGCTTGGTTGTAGCACCTCTCCTCCTTCTGCACACTTCCTCCTCCTTTCTCATCCCTTCCATGCTCGCCAGCCACCGCCCCATTGCCGTTTGCAGCTTCCTTCATGGAGTAGTACACCGTCACAGGCAAAGTGCACCCTGCCGCCACCACCCACAATGTAGCACACACCCTGTGGGCGACGGAGGTCCTCCTGAGGCAGGTGAAGAAGGCGTGTGGCAGCATGGTGGTGCAGGCGCTCGGCCTGGAGGCGTGGGTATGCTGGATGAGGGTGGAGAAGCGGCTGAGAGCCACGCATGTCAGAATGGTGAAGCTGATGTAGATATTGACGTGGAGCACCGGCGTCACACTGTGCAGGACAAGCTGACAGATGACATCGCTCTGCAGCCAGACTGAGCCCTGGGCGTAGTAGGCGGCTAGAAAGGGCGTGGTGAGGGACACCAGCAGGTTGGACAAACTCAGGTTGCACAGATAGACATGGGTGGAGGTTTTGGTGGAGATGCGCCGCAGGAACACCCACATAGACAGGATATTGCCCGGGAGACCAGTGAGGAAGAGGAGAATGTACAGGGAGGGAAGGAGATAGAAGGTGGCAGCGGTGGGGCAGAGGACAGAGGAGGGGGAGTGAGGTGGAGGCCAGGAGGAGGTGTTATTCAGTGGGTAGGTGTGCGATGTGTTCTCCATTGATCTGTAAGAGAGAGAGGGAGTGGAAGATGAGAGAGAAGGTGGAGAGATAAATCTGTAGTGCTAAAGCACTGAAGTGATGGTGCAATGCAGGAAGTTAGTGTCCCTCCTTAAGTAGTCGACTTCAGCTAATTTTTCGTTTCCGTGCTACAATCTTCTTACCACTAAATGTCATCACCAACTGGGAAGTTTGGTCATACATTGCTAAATGTAATGTACAGAAAGTCTGTTTAAGGGTCATATCCTAAGCAGTCTTATAATTTTATTTATTAATGTATTTATTTACAAAACAATAAGCTTTGGTTTTTATTTAGTTTCAGTTCTAGTTTTAGGTTTTTGGTAGGGGTGGGTTTTTCAAAGGTATAATTATATCATAGATAACAGGTATGTTGAAAATGTTAAGAAAAAAATACCCTTTTTCTTAATTAATTGAACAGGTAGACAAAATAGATTTAGTTCTGTTTTAGTAGTCTCACAGTCTTAATTTAACTTTTAATTTCAGTTTACAGCAGTATTTCTAACACAGTTTTCTAACACAAGTTTATAATGATAACTTTGCAGCCTACATGGTCATTTTATTTCTGTTATCTTTTCTACTGAAGGTGCTCGATGCTGGTGGCACCGTATAATGCATCAGAAGATAACACATAATCAATAAGCAATTAACTGAATGATTGTCAGAGTACAAGCCCTAAAATGTACTTTTGACAAATCAAAATGGACAATAGACAACTTTTCATTACACAAAAATCAATTCTTGTTTGCTTTATACACACCAAAGACAAGAGCACTGACGAGAGTTCATTTAAAAGTTCACAGCCGTCGACAACAGAAGTATTCTCTCAAATAAAATATTCACAAACGATGCCAAAAATGAAAGTTATTAAAGGAGATAGGAAATAATGTGAAGTTCTTACATGTTCCTCCTCAGCAAGAAATTTGTCTTCTTCATCTCTGACCTACCTGGTTTGTATGTATGTGTGTGTGTGTGTGTGTGTGTGTGAGGTCCAGTCTCACCATTACATAGCATAAGTATGCAGATCACATTTGAGAACAGAAACTTAGGGCGGATGTTGCGGTTTCTGTTCAGTACATAAATATAACTTGAACCTGAAATGCGGTTTGTATTATTGCCGATGGGCGGACAAACAGTGGCGTCTGCAACTGTGTGCTGCTTCGCTGCAGTTCAGAACACATAAGGGTTTCCTGCACCTTTCTTCCCCTTTTGTCCTGGATTTCCATATATTGTTTTCTCACAAACCCCGATACATTCTAAGTAATGTTATATCTATTTAGACATACTGGTCCAATGATTCTCCATATGTTGTTAGACGAACTTGCTGTTACTGTTCATTTCATCACATGACATGAATTTAGAAGTCAGTCTCTTTATTGGTCTAGTTGAAGCTCCTTTTCTGTTTTTCTATTCCTCTTCACTTTGCAGACAAAATACCCCCCACCTCTCCATCTATCTCTCTCTCTCTCTCTCTCTCTCTCCACCTTCTTGGCTCTTCTCTGTTCATCAAAGACAGCCAGTAATCCAGTGGAGGGCACTCTTCAATGGCAAATTCTCCACACTGTTAACTGCCTGTATTTATTCTGCCTTGGGGTGGTGCTGCTGTTCTAGTCAACTGGTAGGGCTTGTTGGCAAAGACCAAATTTCTCATGCTTTTCTCATCACACTGCAGAATGTGTATTAGAATTGGCATGTAGAACTTGGTGCTCAAGTTGAATTATCATTTATAAATGAAACAGAGTCGGTGCATGCCAACCAAATTAGCTTATTTATTTTATTTTGTGTGCATTTAAAAATGTGTAGTGTTACCTTATAATCCTGACACAGTCTTCTAAGATACAACATGTGGTTATCAAAAAATATCAAAAGCCCTGACATTTGGATGGAGTGGCATTTTATCAGTACAGCCCAATGCTTTCATCTTAGTAAAAGGTCCTCCAGGTTCTCCATAAGCCTGTGATCACTATCACATTTTGTGATGAAAGTTCAGGCTTTGATGTAGTCTGAAATATTGCCATTCTCTTTCATTTTGTTTTATTGAATGGCCCACAGTGTATCCTTTTGGGTCAAAGAATAATGGTGCTCTCATTGTCTAGGAGTTCATATCATTGGTCCACTGCAGTTATTTCAGCAATACTTGACCGCACATTTGACTGAATAGCGTAAAATCAAAAATAGAAGAGAACACCACAAATGCGGCCTTCGATGATGATGGTTTTATAATCCTAGTAGGTGTTTTTTCCACTGTAGCTTACTGGTGGTCCACTGAACTTTTACACCTTTACACCAGATGTGTGCTATGGAAATATAGAGGCAGACTGTGATGTAAATTAGTCGAAGGCGCAAAAATACCCTGGTTGAGATCTGCTTGATGTTAAGAGCACCGTTCCTCTATTTGGAGCCTCTTGTTATCCGCCATGTTAAAAGGCCAAAGTACATTCCTGTGCACAAAACTCGATGTTAATTGCCTGTTACGTGGGATGTCCCAGTATTAGCACACTGTGATATGAGTTGTATGTTTGAAAAGGCCACTAGAGAGTAAGGTGAGTGTTGATCCTTGTTACCATACTCATTTCATCATCTGAAGAGTGATCTATTCTTTTTTTGGCAGTGGCAGGAAATGCTGAACCATGCCATTTCAGAGTGCGCCATAAATTTTAGTCAGCATCTTTTCAGATCATTGAATTCTTGATTTATGGCCTTTGTGTGACCACTTGTACCATATGGATAGGCACTGATTATCCTGGAAGACTCCACTCCCATCAGGAAAGAAATACAGAGTAGCAATCAGAGTGAAAAAAAGTTAAAATAAAGTAAAAATGACCTGTCAACATGATCATCAGACTGGTACATGCCAGGAGGTCTAGGTTCACAATTTTGGAGATTTATATCCGTCTTATTCCCATTACGAATTTGAAAATTTCTCGCAATCCCGTCCTCTCATAACTCAGGAAGGCTCAACCCAACAGTTGTCTTGTTCCTCAGAATGCTGACGAAGGTGGCCGTCGGCTGTTCTCTAACCCTCCTCCCAGTTCCAGCTCCTGGCTCAGCGCTGGAGCTGCTCCCAATGGTTCCACCCTCTCGCACATGTAAAATGTTGCTCATCAGCCGCACCACCTCCCTCCTCACCGAAGAGGATAACAGAAAGTACATAACAGGATCCAGGCAGCTGTTGAGAGCTGAGAACAGCAAAGCCACCTCGTTGGCCTTGTCGGCCACGCCCCTCCAGAAGCAGGTAGAGTCTGTGATCTGAGAGATGATGTAGAACACCCTGACCATGTGATAGGGGACGAAGCAGACAGTGAAGAGAAAGAGGATGAAGAAGGACTTCTTGGCGGTCCGGTAGTAGCGGGGTGCATTGGGCAGGTCCGGTTTCTCTCGCGATGTCCTTAGGAGCTTGAAGGCAATCTTCCAGTAAGACACCACTAGAGCGAAGAATGTGAGCCAGAAGATGACCACCAGGAAGAGGTTGATGTACGCTTTCCATTTTACATTCTTGAGGTGCTTGTACTGGAAACACCTGGAAATATCAACACAAATTGTTAGCTAATGCTGCTCATATCGCACAAGGATTATGGTCTCAAACATAAACATTGATAAATTTTCCATATGACGAGATAAGGGAGCTCGATTGAGGATTGCACCAACCTGTTTGGGCCTCCCTGATTGTTCGACAACAGGAACGCCAAAGTCATAGCAAAGGCCAGGACCCAGATGCCTGTGCAGGCAGCAATGCTCCACTTTGTGGCCCGCAGTTTGTGCTGCATCCCCGCACCACGTTTGATCTTCAGGTAGCGGTCCACGCTTATCAGCCCCAGCAGTGTGATACTGATATACATGTTCATGTAGAAGAGGTTGCCCACTACTTTACACATGGTTGGGCCAAGGTGGTCGGGCCAGTGGTTGCCTTGGCTGTGGTAGAGTATCCTGAAGGGCAGACACACCACCAGCAGCAGGTCTGCGAAAGCTACATTGATGAGGAACACATGGATTGAGTTCCTCTTGGAGTGGACACAAAGGAAAACCCACAGAGCCAGCAGGTTGCCAGCCAGACCCAAGACAAAAAGCAGAGAGTATAGCACCGCCAGCGGGATCTGCAGTGAGCTGTCATCAGGAGGGCAGGGCACTGTTAGGTTACGGGTCGTGCTCAGGGTCGTCCAGCTGGTATTTGTGGTGATGAGAGAGAGGGGGGAGTTTGGGAACTGAGAGGCGGTCGTGGCAGTTGCGGAGGAGAAGTTGGCTGTCATTGTGGGTTTTGTATTCCTCGGCCCTGCACAAGGAAAAAAGGGAAAGTAGTTCAAGTTCAAACAATCCAAACAGTCACATTTTGCTCTGAAGTTGGTTGGGAAATGTGTTCAGTTGTAAGTCAATAGATCCTCGATTACTGTAATGGGTTTTTTGGAGTTGTTCTGGTTCTCTTGGGAAAGTCTTGGACTCTCAGTACTGCTGGTCTGTGTGATGGCCTGGGGCCAGCTGCACGGCTTAGCCCTAAATCAGCATTAATCCTGCCCTCTTTAATTACATATCATGCAGCAGCCAAAGCTCGCCCAGCTGACCACCTCACCAGTTGACCCTGGAAAGTGCCACTAGAACCCACATCAATATTCTATTATTTAACAAAACTTTATTTTTGACAAAATCTATAAGTGATCTAAGGGAGATCAGTTGGCTGAACTTCTGAACAGATGAAAGCTATCTTGTAGTGCTCTTATGTACCTAACCAGTTGTGAAACCAGACATGTGTTACAATCAGAACCTGAAAAAGAGAACAGGAGTTTTGTTTGTTCCACAGCATGCAACCCTTATCTTGTAACCAGCGTAACAAGCTCAAAAATGAAGAATAACTTGTGAAAGTACTCACCATGTGATTGAAGCCCATCAAACAAATTATTTGCTCTTGCGTCTTTGTAAATGTGCATATGTGGCAGGAAAGGATGATATCTCACTCTCATGCGTTCAGCCTCTCCTGAAGAATAGTGGCTGACTTGTGGTTTTTGTAGTCTCTTTCTTTTCCTTAGTCTGAGTCATTCCAACAGTTTCCTACTGGTTGGATCTGTAGGAAAGGATCTGTAGGAAAGACAGATATCTTACGTATATGATACGTATAGCTCCTTTTCGTCCTTCATTTTGCAGCCAACCCTCTGCTAGTGTGCATCATCCTTCAGTGACAGTGTATTATCAGCTCAAAAGACAATGCTGTGTAGAATCTGTTTTTTATAGTTCACGTTCTTCCCATTATCTCTACAGCTGTGGGTAGCTTGCCCTCCCCAGCTGTGCTTTCGAGAGCAGACAGAGAAATGCTGAAGCGCAGAATGTGGTAATGCTTTTACAGAGAAAACTGGGAGGAAAGAGGGGGTTGACCACAGCTTGAAACCACTATGCAGAGCAGAACGGAGGCTGAGACAGAGACAGAGAGGGCTGGGCTCAGTGATTACACATACTAGAACAAGCAGTGGGATCACAGAGCACTCACTGCTTGTGTATACAATATGCTTTCCACATCGAGCTCTGATTATAATATGGCGGTACCTGCAGAGTGTAGTTGACTGTAAGAAAAATGTTCCCAAAATACCACCGTATGCCCTTACAATAATCAAAACAATGGCTTTAGAGAACAACCAGGCCAAGTTTAATTTGCCACCCAAGAGATGTTTGCCGCAAACCAATGTCAAAGTCTTGAGCCAACTTCCCTTAAATACAGGGTATGGGAAATAAGATCCTCGCTGCTGAATGTCGATCATGCCATCACGTTCTCAGGTCTTGGTTCAGAATAATGTGTGTAAACAGTGAATGTGAAAATCAGATTTACATACAGAGTTCTGAGAATTGTTTTCTTGAGCTAAGCCGTCAACTGGATGTGAAACCAAATAATTGTTGTTGTTGTTTTAAGTAAAGTTTTCATAGTTCTGTTTTAATAGTCTACGCCTGCCCACACCTCCTGTTTTGTAGTCTTGGTGGTTCGAGAGACTCCACCACAGTACGCTGTCAACACGTTTACGGGCGCAACAGGGTGGAGAGGGACTTCATGACTTCACCAAAATATTAATACCTCTCTATGTTCTTTAAATACCAGTGTAAAATATGCAGACTTTTGTACAAACCTGTGCAGTGGCAGACAATCTGACACCATTAATATATGATAAATATTCATCAGCAGCTCATCACTGTACCTCACCTCTTTTTACATAATGAAAATGGTACAAAAAGGCACTAGGTGACTAGACAAAATGATTTCTCATTTTCATGGTCTAAAGATATGAGTTCAGCATGTATTAACACACTAGTAGACCGATTTCATATGTATTTGCAGGTGTATCTTGCAGTAGATTTAAGGACTCAGCATATAGTGTATGGCCTCCTGTATCAGCCTGCAGTGCAAAGTAACTATGCAAACCAACAAAGACACCACTGAGTTGCTTGATTCTGGGGAAAAACCTGATTGCAACACTGAAACACCTCAATACCAGCAGTAGCAACTAGCCAAACAATTGAAGTTTCAACCACAAAAGAGTGACATCAGAACCTGTTGGTTTGAGTTAAGTAAAAAAATTGAAAAGAAATTAACAAAATGACAAAGTCATGAACATTTTATTCAACACATTAACATAAAAGCTGAGAGCGCTGACAGAAGTCTACGTATGTTTTTATATGCAGTTTATATATGTCTCTTTTTATCTCTTAAGGCTTTTAATCTCCTACACTGTTGGTTATTCATGTGTGGCAGCTGCGGGCAGGAGGGTGTGCAAAGATCTGAGGGGGTTTATGGTTTAGGGGTTTGGGTGTGTCTTGTATATGTGATTATTGTCATTTATAGGAGGGTGTCTCTCTTTAATCAGCTAAAGAAGAGCATCAAATCATGAGTCTCTCTCCCTCTCTCCCTCTCTCTCTCTCAGCCTCACTGTGTGCTGTTGGCATCCAAGGAGAACTCGGCTCCAGTGAAGTTAGGAGGTTTTGGAGTAGCCATCCAGCTCGGCGAGTCTGGACTGGTGGCAGGAGGTATAGTACGCACCACAGCACATGCTAACAGTACCTTGTTTCATACACCCACACACACATACACACACATGCTTTCCCTCCCACGGTCACTGTTACACACAGACAGTATGTCATCACCTAGTCATACTGGATGTTATCCTGAGTAGTCCAGTTTATTGGAACCATGTAATTGGTTCAATATGTGGTGCAGAGACTCTGTTAGCATTAGACAAGATAAAGACCAGATACTGAGATGATTTTATTTTCATTTACGCCACATTTTCTAACTGATGTTATTTGATTTAAGTTTGAAATCCTGGTCAGTAGATTTCAGACCAACTCAATAATCCCTCATATTTCTTTAAAGATTTGTCTTTTTTTTGGGG
>OMKZ01000890.1:20408-31758 GCA_900302535.1 Neoniphon sammara
CAATGAAGAATTGTCCATTGTTGATCTAAGTGAGGTTTAGATCATATAGACCCAACTGACAAAAAAAATTAAAAAAAATAACCTTACTCCACTCCACGTGCTTATTCTGTGTTTTTTGGCAGTTGAGTCTAAACAGTCCATACTTAAATCAACCCTCTGCAATTTTGTATTGTGCACCTTTGAAGTCCCCATGAATTGAGTTCTCATTACTTTTACTTCCTGGAAAACATTGTATCTCATTGTATCTGCCCCTCTATCCATCCTATTAAACAAAACAGTTGCTCTTAACTGTTATCCTATTGGTTTATACTATAAAATAATCTCTCCGCACATTATGGATTATACCAATATCCTATTATAACAGGAAATGGCATAAAATCTATATAACAATTTCATGGAGTCTTTAATAACACACTGGGTACCGAGTCCCTCCAGAGTCTGTTCATAAAGAGGAGAGTCACATCCTTATATGAAGAACGTCTGCGTTACGACTGCAGACCCTTTAACAACATCCTGAAGCGATACGTGATTATGTGTGATTACACTGCATACGAAGATGCAAAAAGAGGTTTTCCTGTTGAAATAGGAACTGAAGATGTTAGGGCATGAGAACCTCTGCACAGATAAAATCAATGTGCAGAAAACAAATAAGTGGTTGCTCAAGTGTAGTGAGAAACCATATGCCATATACATAGACTTCCAAGTAACTGGCTCCATCGCCTTTATTTTTTTCTGTGTAAGGGCCATGCACAATATTATACATAAATGAATAAATACTAATATTTCATTTTTAAAAATATGATTTTACAAGCTATGTTCTATAAGCCATTGAGATTGTTTTTATCTATAAATCAGTATTCTGTGTCTGTGTTCTCGTTAGTTTATAGGTACATTTACCAACATTCCTTCTCCCAAGAACTTGGCTGGTTCATTTTAAATGATTTTTTGTTTTTTTTTTGTTTTTTTGTCTGTGTGTTTGTGTAGATGAATCCGCGCCAGTGGAGCCACATCTCAGAGAGTGCTAAGGACCTGGTGAGGCGCATGCTGATGCTGGACCCTGCTGAGAGGATCACTGTGTACGAGGCCCTCAACCACCCCTGGCTCAAGGTACAGCAGGACAACCAAAGTAATGTTGTTAACAATAAAACACCATGCATTTCTGCATCTCATGATGTCAGTCAGCTGTAATTGCAAACTGACTTCTCATTGCCAAATTCATTTTAAAACAAGAGGTTTGACCACAGAGGCAGTGAAAACTAATCTGTCAAAGAGTGTTGTATGGCTGTTCATTTTACATTTTATTTAATTTGAACACATTTCACTTTATATTTCACTATAAAATATTTTGGAGAAGTAATTACCACGATACACAAAAACCACAATACAGAATCGTTATGGCTGGATGACACATTGTCTCTAAATCTGAAAATAGTGATGCTACAAGAATTGATTGAGTATTGTTAGCTAGCTTGCAAGTGTTATATCATAGTTCACTGCTAGAGTTTATTGTTGATCTCTTTTTGAAAATAATGAACATTTTGCCATCAACCACATACCAGTACAATGTGAATGCAGTGTACGTACGTACACACACACACACACACACTTAACTTAGACACGCACTCACTTCTGTACTTAGAGTACACCAAATCTGCTTATCAGTCTTGTTTTCTTTATATTATACACTTTCTCACACTGCAGCCTTATCAGTTTGGGGTCTGCCACTTCGACCTCAGTTTGTTTACAAACACAAATGTCTTGTGGTGTGACTGTATCAGAAAAACAACCGCTGACAGAAACCTGTATTTAGACTGGTGGCCTCGCATGACCCTGCATTATAGTTGAGTCTGTCAGGGCTGAACAATTAATTGAAATATAGAAATTACAATATGGCCAAGTGCAATATTCAAAATACCATATCCTTCAGCCCTAGTGTGTGTTTTAGCAGTGTGGCTGTCTGAGCAGTGTGTGCTGTTCTGTGCTGAATTTCCCAGGAGCGGGACCGTTATGCTTACAAGATCCACCTGCCAGAGACCGTGGAACAGCTGAGGAAGTTCAACGCTCGGAGGAAGCTCAAGGTTAGCCTGCACGCACACACTCAAAGCTGCACACAAGCATGCGTGCATGAGCACATTTTGCAGAAGTCAAAGTCTTTTCTCCCTCTCTGTATCTGATATTGAGATGGATGTCCACCGATCCAGAGATAAAGACGGTGTGTGTATGTGTGTGTGTGTGTGTGTGTGCGTGAGGCAGATGCTTAACGTTGCACAACTTTGCTGCTGCTGCTGTTTTCGTTGTGATTCAGGGGGCCGTGCTGGCTGCAGTGTCCAGTCACAAGTTCAATTCCTTCTATGGAGACCCCCCTGAGGAGCTCCATGACTTCTCTGAAGACCCCACCTCCTCAGGTACATTCACGCACAAGCACTAACATACTAACAACCCCCCTATCTTTTATTTTTAATACACTTCCTCTCCTAAACTTCCTTCCTCTGTTCGGCTTGTTTGTCTCACGTTAGCTGCACGTTCTCTGAGATTATGGCCACACACACACACAGCCTGATGTTACAGCAAGTCAAGCATTGTCTAGGTATTGTATTTATTATGATGTGAAATACAAAGCACCCTCACCCAGAGAGTCACTGACCATCGGAGCACATTTACTGGAAGAAGAGGCTCACTTTGGCCCACTTTGTGACATTTACTTTTTCAACAGTTTTCATCACTCTTGTGCTAAAACACGGGCGGACATATTAATGTCACAAGCTAGAGAGAGGAATGGTCTGAATGTTTTTCCTTTTTCTTGTCCAATGAATCAAATCGTGCAGCTTATTAAACTTTTCTGTAAAGGCAGAACCTGCAGGCTCCAAGATGTTTTATAATTTTGAGTTGATGTTTTGCATAAGGAATGTCACAGAACTAACTCTGTTATGCTAAGACTGAAAGCACCAGAGGGTACGAAATATGTGTGATCTAAACTGCTACTGTACTGTCTGACAATATTTATGCTGGTAATTGAATTACCACCTGGGATCTAGTGGCTTCTAAATGTTTTCAGGGTCCAAAATGAACACCCACCAAGTGCCAAATGTGGGTAAATTGTTCCTCTCGTGACTAAATTTTACTGGTGTTATGGATATTAAAATCTCACCCTAAATTCACCCCTAAATAAAATCAGGCTCACTACTTCTAGAGTGAGGAAAGGTAAATTGCACTGTGGCACTGTGAGATTTTGTTGTTCATCTGACTATCGCAAGACGACATGCAATCAAACTAGCAGCCAAACAACATTCGTAGAAGCACTCCATATTCTGTGACTGGAAAATAAGAGGACAATGATGTGGACTCATACTTGAGGAGTGCAACCACCCTCAGAAAAAAAAAACTGCAAGTTTGGAAAAAGTGCCAGTTTGATTGTTAAGGGGATCGTGTTCTGCTGAGTTGGTTAAATGCCAAGGAAAAACAAAGAGTCGTTGGTTTCTTTATGTGACTTTAGTCTCTGCATTAAGTTTTTAAAGGCCCAATCCACAATTTGTGCCACACCCCAGCGGTCAGAAAAACGACTCATCCATTTTGTGACCTCTGGTTTGTAGTACAAATTGTCGATTGGGACTTTAAGATAGACTCCTTCAATCCTTTCTATGATCGAATGATAATATGCCTTATCTTGTTTATGGAGTTGAGTAAAAGTTGAATTTGAGAAAACCAAAATTTCTATATGACATAGTGGTGCAAGTGAATTATTTTGGCTGGTAAAAATAATGTCTGGCAGGTAGATGTTGTCATCTTGGCAGGTAAGCCATACAGTTTATTTTGGACCCTGACTGTTTTGATCATGGATATTGACACTTGTGTTAATGTGCAAGAGCCTTGATGCCAATCTGTTTCTTGTCTGTTTGTATTAATGCTTCCCACCTGCTAGGACTACTAGCAGCAGAAAGTAGGTATCCCTTGCTTCGTTTTGTGCTGCGATGCATGTTACTTACTCTCTCCCATTTGTGGCTGCTAAATCGGTTTGCGACTGTAGAAAGTTGTCTCTCTGTTTTCAGTCTGTTTTCAGCTTTGCCTCTTCTGTTCACATCAGTCATAGGAAGTACAAGCAGGTTTAATCATTCAGAAAATGTTTCAGTGTTTGAGTGAAATGCAGGTGCATGCTCACTGAAGTGGCATTGAGAAACCTTGAGGTGACTGATGCAGCATGACGCTGATGTGTGTGCGTGTGTGTGTGTTTGTGTGTGTGTGCGCGCATGCAGGAGCTGTGTCTCAGGTGTTGGACAGTTTAGAGGAGATCCATGCTTTGACAGACTGCAGTGAAAAGGATCTGGATTTCCTCCACAGCGTTTTCCAGGACCAGCATCTACACACACTGCTTGATGTAAGTGTCTCAGTCACTTACACACAAATGCACACCAACAGCATCCACCCTACTGAGTCACTTATTTTAATAGCATCTTAAAAACATTTTCTTAATTCACATTTTCGTATGAATTATTGTTCAGTTTGGCAGTTGTTACAACACAACAGTGAGGCAGCGTTGGACTACATGTGCTCTGAACATGTGGTGTTGACAATCCTCTGAAAATCCTCTGGTGCACAGGAAGTGATGCATGTAACATTTCTGGCAGCAGCGGTTTGTTTGGAAGACGAACTGGGTAGTCATCGAACAGACAAAAGAGCGCTATCTACAGCACGAGAGCTAAAACTTGAACAGAAAATCCAAGGAAAAAAGACGTCACAGCACCGCACTCACTGACTGACAAGTGATCTCTGGAAAGTTCAGCAGAAAAACACCACGGCAGTGAGCACTTATCACCAAAAAGGTCATCGAAATATAAAAAAAAAAAAAGCCAGTATCCTGCAGCACTGTCAACACAAGTGAAAATAACTGTTAATGGTGTGAGATTGTGTCGATTGTTTCTGATGCAAATCAGCTTGTTTCAAAAGCTTGACATTATCTTGATGTGAGTTTCAAGATATTGGTCTCGTTTCAAGAAAATTATCAAAAGAAGTAAAACCCCAACAGAAACAAGGGGAATTTATTTCACCCCACTGGTAATTTTTTTTCTCCTCAAGACTAGATTACCTGTAAAGATGGACATTTTATTCACTGTAAGACACAGATAACCCCTTTCCACCGACACTCATGCACACACACACACACACACACACACACACACACACAAGGATGCTCAGTACTCCCAGGGCAACTCAAAAAGGTCATGTTGTTTTACATGCGTTGCTAAACTCTCCCCTCAGTCTGCCTGTGTGTGTGTGTGTGTGTGTGTGTGTGTGGGTTGAAAACAAACAGCGGCAAAGTGCAAGCTGTGAGTCTGACTAATGGCCGGCTGCTGCTTGTTCCTCTGACTCAGAGACGAGCAGCGCTGGCAGAGAGAGTTGTGCTGCAGGTCACAGGAACAGGCTGTCGGCTGTGGCGGTGTCAGCCGGGGAGCAGCTGGTTCACCACACCAGCACCTCACTGGGTCACAGCAAACCCGGTCGCCAGGCGCTGGTCAGAGAGGCTAGACTGAGTGCTGGGTCAGAGAGAGAGAGAGAGGGTGTGACTGGTCGACAGGGTTTCTCCGGCTCTCTGAGGTCGTCTCTCTTCTTTCGTCCTTTTTTTTTTTTTTCTTCTTCTCTCTCTTTTCTCTCACTTTCCTGCAGCTCATCTCTCTCTCTCTCTCTCTCTCTCTCTCTCTCTCTCTCTCCCCGTCTCCATCTGTTTCACACCAACTTTTGCTTTGTCTCTATCAAATTCAGAACGAGCTTCTGTTGGCAGGACCAGGGCGCTTACAGGAATGTAATAGCCAGCAAATGAACAACATGAAGCCTAGGAGCATGAAAAAATCGAATCAGAATTATAATAACACCTCCGGGCAATACTAGGCAACAGCAATTCATATGCAGTATGTTCATTTTCAGCCAGGCAGCTTTGAAATATTTACAATAAAATATGAATAATCGAAGATTAGATTGAATTAGCCGTACGGTTTGTACTCTCTCTGAGATTGAGGCATGTGTTGGTGTGCACATCTTGCTGCCATTGTTTGACAAATTATACCATCCTGTCACAAATACAAAACCTACTGCCACATCCTCATCTAGGACTGTTGTAGGAGGTTTTGTATTTGTGAAAGGATGCTAAAATTTGTGAAGTTTTCTTGTTTTGTCATATTTTGGACACCAGAAAATGTGTTGCTGTCTCTGTGTTTCTGCATGAGGTTGCAGGGTTTGCCAAGTCTCTTGTTTTTGGTTCACCAGGTTTTTGAGTGCTTCCTTTTTTAATTTCAGCGTCACATTGTTGTCATCAAGTTTAATAAGAGGTTCTCATTCTTAGTGTCTCATTCTTAGGTATTTGGCCATTTTATTTTCTCTGTTTAATGTTTGGTAGCACTGACCATTTACTCTGCTAAATTTATTTTTCCATTTTATGTTTTAAGGTTATTTTTCCATCATTTATCTTTGCAGTGTATTTGTAAGTGAAGGCCAATGCACTTTAAAATCCGTCTTCGTCTCTCATTTTTGCATGTTTATTTATTTTATTTTATTTTATTTATTTATTTCTCATGTCCTACCCTGCATACTGGTGTTTTCTGGCGCATTGCCACATTCCCTGTATTGGTGGTCATGCTTCATTCACTGACAGAGCACACAGACAGCCAGCAGGTCTCTCTGCACAGGAATCTGTGCAGAGAGACCAGGCAGCCATCCTGCTCTGCTCAGGATTTCATGCCACATTAGGGCCAAGTGGAGGGAAAGGGGTGGACTCTTGTGTGTGCATCAGGACTCCCGCTGGTCAGGGAATTTCTGAAATATCATGGAATTTAGAGAGGTGTATTCCAGACAGGGACAGGCAGGAAATTTGTTAAATCCTCTGCAGAAGGGAATTGTATAAATGGGTCGCTTTACAGGAGTACACCGGTGGATTTTTCAACTTGTGTTATGCCTTTATTGCATTACATGGTGGTTTCTATATATTTTATGGCTATTTTTAAGCAGTTGTGGAAGGCAGACTACATGGTTACCCCTTAAGTTCACTTCTAAGCTGAAAAGCATAAGCAGATCAGAAAGGAATAAAGATGTTTAGGTCAAGGAAACAACCTGAAAAGTTATGGCATTTTACATGAAGCTCACAGCGGGAACCCTGCTGATGTATTCCTGTCTGTGCTTGTGTATCTTTTTTGTGCTTTTACACAAAAAGCTTGTTTTAGTGGGTAGTTTTCAGTGTGGCTTTCATTTTTGTGTAAGTCTTTGGCTCTGCAATTTTGTACCCACAGGAATACAAACCATGGTTTCTTCATTCCCCTGTCTGAATGACAGCACACAGGGTCACTACAGAAATATACATACAAAAAATGTGGCCTCAGAGAAAGTGGCTGCCATTGTGGGTCTGCCAGGTGAATTATGTTGTACATATTCAAAGTATCAATGTATATTATACATTCATTGTTAAGATTTTTTATATTTATATTGTAAAAATATACCCTGGCTTATATACATGTGAATACTTTCTCCAAAGCACACCATAACTGCAATGGTTGGCTTGGTTGCCAGGCCAACGCCGCTTCACACTGAAAATGAATGGAACTTCCAGTGCAACATAATGCAATGATGGATCCAGTGTCTCAGGCATAATGACCATGTTCATCCATCCATCTGTTCAACACTTAAGTCCAAGGCAACATATCACAGAATCTAATCAGTGGATCACCATGAAATTTGGTGAGCACCTCATGCTCCCCAGAGGATGAACCGTGTCAACTTTGGTGAACTCATGACCTTTCCTCTAGTGCTGTCTCAGGCCAAAATGTCAACTTTGCACACGAGATGCCCACAAAATGGCATTAGGTGATTGCTCTCATATTTGATAAGTGCGTTCATGCTCTCCCAAGGAAGATCTCTCCAGATTGTGGTCGCCCTATGACCTTTCCTCTAGTGGCACCTTCAGCCCAAACATTTGACTCGTACACAACGTATCTCTAAATGTAATGGACAGATCGCCAAGAACTTTGCTGAGCATATTCATGCTTCCCAGGGAATGATCCCTGTCAAATTTGGCTTTGCTGTCACCTTTCCTGTAACCACCCTTCAGCCAAAATGTCAAAATTTGACATCTCAGAATCTGTTGGGTGAATTGTTATGAAATCTGGTGAGCACATTCATGCTTTTCAGAGGATAAACTCTTTCAACTTTGGTGACCTCATGACCTTTCCTCTAGCACCACCCTCATGCCAAAATATGCAAACCCCATTCTCCTACTACTAGCCCTGCCATGCAGTGAGCCAGTGGGGCAGCAGAAGGCCCGTGCTTGTTATTTTCCTGAAACCCTTATTTATTCAGGGCAAGTCCTAGCAATTCCTTCTTTCGTATTCATAGTTACACACACACACACACACACACACTCCTGAGAGCTGCCCAGTGCAGCAAGCCTAATACTTTTGGAGCAATTGGTTAAACACCTTGCTCAAGGCAGGGGAGAGTTTTACTCATTCACTTTCCTGTCACTCTGGTGACCTTCTAGTCACAAGCCGGCTTCTCGAACCTCTAGACTTCCACAGTCGCTTGAACCCAGGTACACCAGCTGAAGGATGGTGTGTTTAACTATTAGGCCACTTCGCTGACAAGGAAAAAGTGCATCCTTTTTTTTCCTCCATAGTGCCGCAGGCATCAAGAGGCAAATTCGGGTCAGGAGGCAGGAATCAACACCGAAAAGGGGACAGCTGAAGAGAGGCATGCCTGTGTTTGTGTGTGTTAAAGGCTGTCCCAGTTGCTAAAGGCTGAACAGGTGGAAGTGGGGAGCAGGGGACTCAGGGCATGGAGCTGCCAAGTGTGTGTGTGCAGCAGCATCACTGGGAGCTTGGGGCTGCAGATGTCTCCCTTTCAGCCTCAGTTTCACACCCCTGCCCTGCACCAAGAGGGACAGAGACAGAGAGGAGAAAGAGAGAGAGGAGCGTAGCCCAGCCCCTGACCGTGATAGAACAATGGCATGTATTGTCAGGCCTCAGTGCCATTCACAAGAAGCACAGCCTCCGACAGTATCTGCCTTTCCATCTGACATTAGCCTCCACTCCACCCAAACACACTGAGGTTGGAGGAAACTAGAGATCCAGCAGGCGTGGAGTAGATGAAGCCTGCTGGCTCAGATAACTTGTGTCTTGTGTGTGCTCTGTTGGCTGTGTTTCTCTGACAAAGCGCTTGCCGTCTCCTGGGTGAGTGTGTGTTTTCTTTGTGTTTTTCTCTCTGATGTGTTTTGGAGGAAGAGT
The DNA here is from genome assembly GCA_900302535.1 of Neoniphon sammara. Classification (NCBI taxonomy): domain Eukaryota; kingdom Metazoa; phylum Chordata; class Actinopteri; order Holocentriformes; family Holocentridae; genus Neoniphon; species Neoniphon sammara. The sequence continues at coordinate 29,666 of OMKZ01000890.1, forward strand.
GTTTTGTCAAGAGATGCCTCAAGCTAATTTGAAGTCAGCCAGGCATCCCCCAGTGTGTGTTTTTTGGCGTTTGACATGTATAATGAGGTGCTTTAGTCAAGTGCATTTGTTTTTGTTCTTATGCGCTAGTTTCTGAAGCTGGTGGAGGCAGGGTAATAAGTTGTCCTCAAGGAAAAGATGTCTTCATTTGCTTCACTAATAGGAAATGAAGAGATCATACCATTTCTCTGCACACACTTGGGTCTGTAGTATGTTGAGGTTGTATTGTAAGGGGTTTTGGACATGCATGGCTTGTTTGTGTGCATCATTGTGGGTTTTTATTCACGAAGGCAGGTGTAGATGTGTACTGGGACATGTGTGGTGTGTGTTTATTTATTTGGGTGGCGTCAATTTTTCACAGTGGAGGTATACACACAGACTGTCAACTTCAGCCTCTCCCCCACTCCCTGTTAGTAGCATAAATGCATATGCACAAGGATGTACATTAACTCATTTTTATTCAAATATATATTCACAGTCCCAGGCACACATTCAAATGTAAGTACTACATTTTCCCACTCGCACCACGCATGCATGATTTACACATGCACACATGTTGGTATTACTATCTTTGTGGGGACATTACATTGACTTCCATTCATTCCCTACAGCCTTTCCCTAATCTTAAGCTAACCTTAACCTCTTAACTTAACCTTAATTGTTACCTTAACTCTAACCTTAACCAGTAAGCCTCAATTTTCATGTTTCCTTTGTGTTGGACCATCCAAATTGTCCTCACAACTACAAATTTTCTCACAGAGCAGGTAGTTTCTTGATTGTTGTTGTAAGACAAGCCCACACACACACACACACACACACCATTGAAGATTGCTATTGAACATCCTCAGTCCAGTCTAAAGACGCCACCACATCTAACACAGCGCAAACTCATAGCAGCTTACCCATTCTTTGCCGGTAGTGTTATATTTTCTGTCTCTAAGGTAGAACATTTATGTCGCACATTTCAGGATGGATAATGCTCTCTCACAGGTGACCTTAACCTCTACAGAGCAGTTTGCATATTGCAGCAGTTCATTATGAGGGTTGCCACTGATGATGGATTTTTTTTTTAAATATATATATATTTGGAATATATTCTATTTTTGAATATTTATGCCAGACAGGGAAAGCCAGGGAATTTAACACGTTTTCTAATGAAGTCATGGAATATCAGGGAATTGGTCACTTTACAGGAATATGCCAGGCTGCATTTTACAACTTGTTCTATTAATTTATTGCATCAGATGAGGGGTTTCAACAGTTCTTCATTACTGTAAGCCCGCCTGTAATGTAAACTTAGACTGGTCATTGCTTTAGAGCTTTTAAAAACATCGAAAACACCAGATAGGAGTGAAATTTTTAGGTCGTGGGATCCCTAATTACAAAAGTTCATTGCATGTGCTTTGTTGTATTGTGCAAAAATATATTGCTTGCATATTGCAAAACCTCCATATGAACTACAGTGTTCACCATCATGTCTGCACATTTCATACACAGCGCAGGTGAATACAGGGCATAAAAATGTAGATCATGAAGGATTTTGAGAGGCCTTTTTTGTTTATCAGCCGTCATACACCCCATGATGGTGAGCAGCATCATGTGGTAGAGCTGTGAGAGGGAAACAGGAGGAGTCTGGGGCCGCTGGCTGTTTTGAAATGTACAAAAGGCCTGTGTGTGTCTGCATCTGAGGCTGTGACTGTCTGTGTCTGTCTCTGTGTTTTACTGCACGTATGTTTGCGTGCACACACTGTTTGAGTTTTTTTGGATATGTGGGTTAAATGGACAACAATATACCAGACATATTGATTATCATATATCACGTAATGATTCTTTCTTTGAATATGAAAGCGATTGTGCCAGATGAAGTCAGTGGTTTGCCTGTTTTGATACCAAGTCATCCTCTCCTTTGTATCGAGCATACAGCTGCTGTTTGTTTAGACTGTGTTTGAGGGCTTTTTTCTCTACAAACATACACACACACACACACACACACATACACACGCACACACACACACACACACACACACACACACACACACACACACACTGTGTAG
>OMKZ01000895.1:12229-26334 GCA_900302535.1 Neoniphon sammara
CTCTATTATAGCTATTTTAATTTTCTCATTTCCCTTGTAATTTAGTAGATCTTGTTGTCTTCAGTTTTCCATCATGTTGTGTTTTCCAGTGCAGTGTCCTAGGTTTCCATCTTTTTGTTGGAACATAGGCTACAGGTTTTCTGAACTGTTTTCATGAGCCATCTCATTGTTTTGAGCTTCTGGAGAACTGAGGCTCATGTGTGTGTATCATTTGAATGCAAAATTACAGTTTTGCATTGGAGTTTACTTGTTCTGCATTTTGTTTCTGTGTTTTTATTTTATATACATATACACGTGTAGTGTTTTAGAAAATGAGGTGCAGTTTCAGAAAACATGTTAATAATTCAGAAAAATTATTAAATCAATTAAAACCAGGAGTAATTCCACAGAGACCAGGAGATCTATTATTTAAGTGGTTAAGTCCCTCTGCCAATTTTGTTTTTAAATTTGAAACCTTTAACTTTGCTTTTATTAATTTTAATGAGGAAAATAAAGGGAAAATGGATCAGTATCTCTTAATCTTATTATCCTGTATGCAAAATGTGATTTAAATTTAAATTTAAACTGCATGACTTGAATATAAATTGACCACCTTTTATTCTCCAGCTAGTCTGCTATATGCAGCAGCACTCAGTGGTTTCATCCTTTGAACAACAACAGCCTCCAAGTATATCAAGTCAATCTCTATACTCTACTACTGCTACTAGTTGTTGGTTTTGCATATGGCTTAATTATTATATTCTTTGCATATCTCTGAATTTATAAGAACAAAAATTGAAAATTAAAGGCTGGTTGTTACTCTGCTTTAAGGACGCCTCCCAGTATTAATATGGTGACTTATCTTTCAACCTCCTACTGCCCTCTACTGTCCAACAAAAACAGCCCAGGTCAACACAAGCAACATGGAGTAAGTTCTGAAACTGTAAAGCCTGTGCATATGTGAAGCTCTGAAGCATGAAGCATTAAAAAAAAAAAAGTGCTATGTTGTCTTTTACTATATGCACCAGAAGGATAATATATTTTATCAAAAGTCCCTGGAGGAATATTAAAGGAAAATTATTGTGATCCTAATTGAGAAAAAAAGACAAAGTTTGAAGGACAACATATCATTAAAATGAATTGATCATTAACAATTACAACCTTTGTAACTGCACGATAAGTGCATGTCCATTATTCAGCTTTAAATCTATTGCGTTCATGATAAGAAGGAACTGAGAAGTTCCACAATGGAAAAGCCTAGTAACCCACATATCATGAATGTACTTTATGATACCTATTTATAATGAATAACAAGTCCTGGGAAGATGGACATAGGCATTTTGATTGGTCATGAAATTTGTTGCAACTGTATTGCCCGTTCACTAAAACAAACTTGATATGACAGCCACAAAACACTCACCAAATTACGATGTGTACGTCGCTTTGGATAAAAGTGTCTGCTAAAGTGCTAAATGGCAAATTGCAATTACAAGTTGCAATTATAACCATAACCTTAACCCATGTGGGTGTATCTTGCCCAGAACTGTATTGGAACCATAGATGTATTATTATAACGATTGGGGTTCATTATGAGGCTGCTAAATCATTCATTTTCTCAGTGGCTCAGTGCTGCCACCTGCGGGCGGGAATTAAATTGGAACCAATTCGATGTGTATGTGCAGGATAGATGTTGGGTTTTAAAGGCAGTATGAGCAGGATTTGTCAGTTGCTGTTTGTAAACACATTGTTCAAAGTTGGCCCCTCCTCCCCGACTCAACGACACCAGAGGCACATGGCCCCTGACCGTGGTTGCCAGAAGGAGGCTTCTCAAGGGGGATACAGGGGCAGGGAACACAGAGAGGCGCTCATGGGGTGTTGAGGTCTCCAGACCTTGTAACTACTGGAGAGAGAAAAAGAACATGTAGCGTTACTACTGGTAGGCTAGCTATATGGCCTGCACTGATGTGGCTTTACCAGCTATCTATAAACCTTGCAATGTAAATAAATGTGGGGCTCAACCATGAATATCATTACTAACCTATTTGGCTCAGTTACATGTGGTTAGCACCCCTAACCCGACAAGCACAACTGTTGCACATAAATTGTTACTAATTCCCATCAGCTCACTTAGCAATCGTGTAATTTGCTATTGCTCCCTTGTAAGCGTTACAAAGTCTAAATGCAGACACTCACATTTGACCATATTATGATTTGCAGTTGAATTTATCTTTGTATAATGCACAATGTTAATTTTTATGACCAAGCCTGCTCAGTCCGCAGATAATCTGCGGAGACCGTGGATCTAACCGCAATCTGCACATCACTAGTAGGCAGGGGCAGGGGGAGTGAAATTCAGGAGTTTGGTTTGGAGAGGACTTTTATCCGATTGCCCAAAGAATGCAAGTCGGGGCTGTAATTTTGACACAAATACGGTATTTGTGGTATAAAGAGAATCTAATGATGCTGGAGATCTTCAAGACACTTTAGAATGGGTTGCTGACACCTGCCTCCTTAGTTTGTATCCTATAAGCATGTCACCACTTCACTGAATCAAAACAAGACCAGGCCAGGCAAGCCTGCAAGCTGGAACACAGAACACTGCCAACTACTCTGTCCTCTGTCCAAAACGTGTCAGTTATTCATTCATTCAGTCATTTTCAAAGCTGCTTATCCTGGTCAGGGTCACAGGGTAACATTGTGCATTATACAAAGATAAATTCAACTGCAAATCATAATATGGTCAAATGTGAGTGTCTGCATTTAGACTTTGTAACGCTGTCCCAGGATCCAGCACCTGCAATGCCCTGCAATGGACTGGCGACCCTGGACAGATCGCCAGTACATTTCAGTAAAAATGAGGATCATTCCAAATTGGGAGCGGCTGCTCGTATCCCCCCTTAATATTGAAAGTATTAGATTGGCCCAGTCTGACAGGCAGCGTTTCACTTTGTGCTGCCCACGGCTGTGAGGGTCAGGCTGCTGGCTGCGGTTGCGTGCTACACGATAAAACGTTCTGACCACTGGCCGGTTCAGCCTGGAATGGACCAGCTGTTTGGGAGTCCTCCTGAACCTCCTGATGGCCAGCCCGCCTCTGCTAGTAGGGAAACTACATACAGTAGATAGTTGTCATTGCTTTGTGCCACAACTCATTGTAGAGAGGGTGAGAGGAGTTTTCCATGATGGCTTTGATCTTGTCCCTCATCTTTTTCTTTTTCTTTTCTTTTTTTTTTACAGTTGTGGAGCATCAGGCTATTTAACGTATTTTAACCCCCGCTTGTTGATAGATGACATCAACCTCTGATGCTTTTTACAGTGTTGTTCTCCTGTGTGTCTGCTGTGTTCTGTTGACTTTAGTTGTCGGCAGTGTGTTTTATAAACTCACCCCAAAAACGCAATGCATGCCCTGTATTTTTTCACCCCCAATCACAATGGAATTAAAAAAAAAAAGAGGCTCACATTAGGCTGATGGGCTGATAGGTGCAGTAGTTTGCGCAGAGAGAGAGAGGGGAGGTCGTAGCAAACCAGTATGGAGAGAGCGGCTGTTTGAGCGAGCTAGACTATGAACGGGGTGAGGGACCGGAAGTACCAGGAGGCAAACGTTTCTCAAAGTTTTTGAATCACTTCAACTACAAGAGGTTCTTCCTCATACAGTCACAACTGCACAAAAAATTTGAGGCTGATCGACCCAGTAGTTTGCGAGATTTGCCGTGGACAGAGGAGCAGACACACAGACAGAGATAATCAATTACAGGTGATTCAGAGCTCTGCGGCCCAAGTGCTGACCAGGACCAGAAGGAGAGAACACATTACACCTGTCTTAAAGTCCTTACATCGGTTGCCCAGTCAATTTCCGCATTGATTTAAAAATTCTTTTACTTATTTTTAAAGCACGTCATGGTCTTGCACCAGAATATATGTCTCACATGCTTACAGTGTTTGAACCAGTACGGCCTCTCATGTCCTCATGCACGAGTCTGTAAGTTGTTCCAAAATGCAGGACTAAAACTTTTGGTGAGGCAGCTTTTAGCTTTTATGCTCCAAGTTGCTGTAGCAGTCTGCTAGAGGATCCAAGAGCAGCTGAAAGAGTTGCAATCTTTAAACATACCTCTTCAGCCTGGCTCACGATATGGTTTATAGACATTATTTACTTTATTTTATTAACTTATTTTATTGTATTTATGTTGTGAAATGTATGTAAAATACTATTAATAGACAAAATAAATTTAAAAAAATCTCTATAGCAATGTAATAGTGATATTACTGGTAGTTTAAAGTACCACAAAGCAGGATAGCTATGATAGAGGCACAATGAGTCTCTCTAGCAATGCCTCACACAATTTTTGTCTGTCTCCATGGTAACTCAAGAAAACACAAGCTACACCTTTTTCGCTCAGTTTAAAAATGGCTTCAGAAAAGGCTCCCTCTACCTCCACAACATCAGATTTCCTGGACAAATTTGCTTATATTTTGAACAATGTTGATGTCAAAACATTTAAGGTTTGCTTGCTGTTATTTTCTTTAATTTGAGCCAACATGCTAACTGGCTAGCTACTTTTCTCATGGTTAGCTAACAGCTAAACCAACTGTCATATCAAAGTTATCAACTGATTAGCATACATGTGTGTGAGGATTATTGTTTCTGACTACTTGCATATATTTATTCTCACCACAGTGGAGTGAAGATGGGAAATACGTGCTAATCTACAGTAAACAGTATGAAGAGGATCTGATAAAACACCGGAATCTCTTTTCCATCTTTTCTGGAGCTAAAGAGGTTTCAGAACTGATCGAGTTCCTCAGCATTCAAGGATTCAAGAAGATACAGAAGTGCGTGTGTGTGTGTGTGTGTGTGTGTGTGTGTGTGTTACTCCAAGAAAAACAGTTTTACACGTCCAAAGTTGACCTCAAAGGATTCAATTCCTTGACTCCGGTCTGTGAGCTAAAACTGAAAATAGTTAACTTCTGGTGTCTGTTGATTCTGTGTTTTAATCAGTGATTTTTTTTTAATATGAGACAGCTAACTGGTCAAGAAGATGCGTAACATACTATGACCAGAGACACTTTGATCATAAAAGGAAGTGCCGCCATCTTTGAAGCAGATTGGTATTTATTGGAATGTGTTCTGAAGGCAGTATTGGAGCCTAACCCTATGTAACGTTCAGGTGTATGCACTGTCATTTGCATCTCATATTTAGGGACCCTGAAACTGTATACAACATGGAAACATGACATATTCTGAAGGACATCAGGATATTTTTCCCTCACAGAGGCTTACAGGCATGCCCTACTCCTATCCCCAAGAAACTGCAAGATTATGACACTCCGCTTTGTGGCAGCCCCTGTTGTTGCCACGTTAACTGTAAACAGCCATATCAGGCGCGTAGTCGAGTTATAGATACTGTTTTTAAAATTCATACATTCGATTTTCACCTGCAGTGTTGAGTAAGGTAACAGTTGTCTTGCCTGGGCATGTCTGGGCTTGCGGCGTTGATGCTGACATGCACAGTGGTCTCAAATGTATCTTGCTGTGGTTTAATCCTTAGGAACTGAGTCGGCGAGTTCAGAGGCTTGAGCAATCAGAAAGTCGATTCAGAAATTTGGCTACATGTGTGAACAGCATTTGGCCTGTTTAGGACACTTTCAATGAGGTGGCCAAGGCTTTTGATTTTGGTCCCAGAAGGATGATTATCACTATACTGATAACATTATCTAACATTGTCTACTTAGCAACAATACATTAGATGGTACAGGAGATAAATTAATCCAATTTTGGTGAGCTTCTTTTATTTCATGTTAAGTGCTATGATGCTGCTACCCCTTTCTTGAATGCCTACTTACACTGAAAACACTTAAAAACTATACATTTAATTAGGTAGTAGGAAGGATATTCTTCATCAGATAACTTGATTTGAAGCCTCCATCCTGATGAAATGTCCTTGAACAAGATGCTGAATTGTCTTCAAGAAGCATCCATTTTTTGTCTTGTTCATTTGTATCTCTTTTATTTTTTTTTCACCACTAATCTGATGTGTTGATATGTATTTGTTTTGTTTGGGATGTGTGGTTTTAGAAGATCCAGGAAGGATCTTGTGGTCCTTAAGCACCCCCAGTTTGAGAAGAAATCTCCGTTCGTTTGGAAGAAGGTCTCAGGGCTGAAGAGGCTGACGAGCTCTGATGAAGATCGCCTCCGCTCCAGTGACTGCAGCTTCCATGACGCTCATATGCAGTGTGTGTATTCTGCATGTTTCACACTGTTGCTGCTGCTTATGAAGCTTACAACTCATTGAGTGCTGTAGACTTCACAGATGGATGTTAAAGTGGTAATATGCAAGATCCTTGTCTTGCTGATTTTGTCTCCATCTTTGGTGCTCTGCGCTCTTTGCCGTGGTGTTTCTGCACTGCACTTCCCAGAACTCACCTGTCAATCAAGCAGCGTAGGCGGGACTGTGGCGTCTTTTCCCTTGGTTCTGCTGTCCTTCTGTGCCAGAGGATTTTTCCCACGAAAGAGCAACCAGACACCAAATATTTAGAACAGCAAATGTAAAAGCTTTCATGAACTGGACATATATTGAATCGTTATTGAGTTATACCAATCAGCGATTGAACAAAAAACAAACAAACAAAAAATGTATATGAGAGTGCTGTGAATCATCACTTTAAATATGCTATTCCACAGTGCAAGAGCGATGTATACTTGACACTATACTGCACCCGTGTGTTTGTGTGTTAGCTAATGGAGTAAACAAGAGGAATGCCACTCACATCAGTCCTACTCCCACTGGTGTCTCATATTGAGCTGGTGATGATTATGTTCTTGGTGTTTTTTCATGTCCCAATGCTCTCTCTGTCCTCTAGACTCCTCAGTGAAGAGGAGGCCTGTTAGAGAGCTGTACCAGTACATCAACCTGGACCAGCAGTAGAGGTCAACGCGTACGACTGACGCCCAGGCCGAACTCATCGTTAGAAAACTATCCAGAATTTCATGCACTTTGCCAGCTCAAAAATTGGTTTATCCTATGAGTTTGGGTTTTCATTTGTGAGTGTCCGAACCCTACCCTTTATCTGTTTGCAAAGCAGCTCATATCCACTGAGTGTTTACACACACACAATTCCCCATGTCCTTAGGTGTGAGATGTAGTGATTCTCCCTTCTCTTGTTTTATGTGCATTCTCTCATTTTCTGTACAGCAGTTTGAGATAAAACCGCTGGATTAAACTGCTTTGTAACTGACTCTACTGCTTTGCGATACAAAATCCAAGGAATTTACCAGGAAATAACTACTACTGTCAGTCACTTTAACCTAAAACATTTATGATTTTAATCTTGGCCTGATTTTTTTATGAGGTGTGCATTTTGTTGCACATCAACAAAAACAAATAATAGTTCAACTTGTTATAATCTGGAAAGAATTAATAGTCATTTGACTTGAATTGGGCCTCTTGAAGTAGCCATGCTGTAGAAAAGTAGCTACTAGCCACACTAACACCTCCACTGTTTATTTATAGATTTATTTATCTTATGCTGCATGTGATGCTATTTTATTTTTTTACTGCATGTTAAATCAGTCCTGCAAGTGCTGTATAAGCTCTCCTCCACTCAAGCCCAAAGAGGCAACAGTTTCGTTCTTAAATTTTAACCATTTGAATAAAAGAAGCTTACCTTTAGAAACTAATCAACTTTAGGTGCCCCCTAAAGTTAATTAGACTAAGAACCATGAACAATATCAACTGGCAGCCACACAATCAGACTGCTGCACAGGTTTCACTCATCTGTAGTGTTTTCATGTTTATTCCTATCCAGGTTAAAGGACACTGTACACCGATGGTCAGTTTAGACTCTCCAGTTCATCTGACCTGCATGTTTTTCTACTCTGGGAGAAAACCAAAGCAGCACTTTAGCTCAAAAACACACCAAATAACGACATGAGATCCATGATATGCTTATGGATGTGTATTTTAATAAAAATAATTCTGTCAAAATTAAACAGAATACAATATTTCTTTTTTTTTATCATGTTTCCAGTACATAGGTATGTTTTTTTAATTATCATTTTTGCATTTTTTTTTTAATATCGTTTTAAAGATTTTAAAAGTCATGCTAAGTAGAGGGTAACTCAGTTCACAATATTTTTTTTTTGTTTGTTTTTATTTAATTTTTTTTGCTAAAACTCAAAACTCAAAATAATGAAATTAAAATCATAATAGAAGTCAATTGTGCACAGCTTGTCGTCTGTAATGCCTAATTCCATTTCTCTGGCCTTGTGGGATGAAGTCCGTTTGGCTTCGGAGGCCTCGGGCCTTGTTCCAACACTGTTCACATCCCCCCGGTTCCTTGGAAATAATCGCTGATCGAGCACCGTCAGATCAGCGGCTGTGTATGCGGAGGGATACAAGAAGGGTGCGCGCTAACAGTACTGAGACGCAGCCCGGGTTATAACACAAAAGACAGCTGGTAGACTTGTTCCCTACAGGTATGCAACAGAAGTTGTTCTTTCACGTACAAGTGTGTGTGTGTAACAGAAGTCCTTTACAGGTGTCGAAGCAGATGTGTCTGTCTGTGTGTGTCTGTTTGTATGTGTGTGTAACCATTAGGATAGTTCCTGTCATAGCAAAAGTTTATAAAAAACCAGCCTGGGAAAAAAGCTTGACCACATACCCTGTACTAGACCCCACACGTCTCTGGTATAATAAAACTCCATTATTTCTCTACACCATAGGATGAAATTCTCTTATGAATGGGAATATACACTTTGGGGCGGGCTACGCTACGGTGAGTCCAGACGCCATTTGGAGCCAGGGTAACGAGTGGAGTGACCTTGAGGAGAGACGCACGCTTGACCTTTAGTTTTCTTTTCAGACTCAGTTTTTCAGTTTTCCAGGGTGCCGCAGTTCAGTCAGACAACGTTTGGCCCGTTGGGTTGACAAGACGTCTTTTTGGAGCGAGGCATTGATGCAAAAAAAATCAGAGATTCAAAGAAATGAGGAAATATAAAGCTAGGGGATGGCACACACACACAAAAAATAACCACTTTGTTCTATAAAATCCAATTAATGATATAAATATAAATGGTATGCAGCTGCAGACAGAGCATGAACAAAGCCTACAGTCCCATCTGTTGAAAAAAAAGAAAAACATACAGACAGAAAACAGATGACCTCAATTTCCCCAAGTTGGATGACAACCTGTGAGGTGACCGAAACAACTTTGATGTGTTTGTGACATTCAACAAAAGATTTTTTTTTTTAAACTTGTGAAAGAGCTGAGAAGTGATTCACAGCGAAAAGATAAAGAGGCTCCAGCTGTAGTTTGAAGCCTGTGGGGCTGCAAGGGGCATGAAACTGGTAGGTTTGCTCCTACTCGCCTGTCTCCAGCCCGTAACACTTGTGAACAGAGCTGTGAAGACTTGGGATAACTTCTACCAAAAACAATCCTTATAAGTTACTGTGGAAATCTCATGAAGGCCAGCAGCTAATCTGAATAATATATTATAATACAAATCTTACTATTGTTATGTCCATCTACGGAGGGAATATTAACAAACGGAAATAATCTGCCACCCTGTTTGTGATGGACAGTGTGTGTGTGTGTATGGAAGACAAAAAAATAAAAGCTCCACCTTATCTGTACTTTAAACACTCAGTAGTCAGATTATTACAGAAGTGTGACATGAATGGGTCTGTGAGAAAGACGAAAACAACAACGCCTGTTTAAACCCTGATATGACCTAGAGTGATGTGAAACTGCACCATTATCCATGTACTGATCTGACTGCATTAGATCAGCCATAGAACTGCTCAACCTGCAAGAATAACTAAGTGAAGTAATAATTCAAGGGTCAGTACAGCCAAGATGGTGGCCAACACAGCTCAGTTCAACATATTTGGAAACAGGCACATGCAGCCGACGTGATAATATGATTTAGTTATCACAAACGGGTGTCCTTCCTTAAAATCCTCATTGTTTGGCAACTGATTTCAACTCTTTATTTGAACTTCTAATGGTGATAATATACGCACAAAACAAGGAGGACTCTGGGAGATGTGAAGAAATGAAAACCCAAGGAGTGACTTGACACTCTTTGCTAACTGTGTACCCTACATTAACAGTATGGTGACCATGTTAATAGTGTTAAATACAGTCCAACAGGTTACTGGTTACTCAACTGTCCAGGCAACTGCAGCCGGACCACTGACGACCCAATCCCATATATTTCTATGTAAAATTAAGTGTAAATTTCCAATTTTATCCCTGGTTGCCAACTATTTTCTATCTTGTTTTCATTGATGTTTCCATTCCACGTATTGGCGATGTTGCTTTGATTGGCAGTTTCAAACTTGTAGCCAAAATGTGCCTACATACCGATTAGCCCGCAGTATTTTATTCATAATACTTTAGATGACTGGGACTTTGGCTCTGGTAACAAGTTCCAGCCACTAAATTTTGATTTCAAATCTTCTGGAATAATTTGGTCACCCATTTGTGTCTTACTTGAATCTATTACAAACACTGCATGACAGCATCATCTTAACCAGAGTTATATGGTTTTCATGCTGAGGTATCTTTACTCGGCCTCTGTGTGTTTAAAAAGCTAAAACCAAAACCAGCCCCCTTAGTCCTCCACTGCACCAGAGAGGATAAGAGCGGGTTTGACAGATTTTAGTAGCATCATCCTGGTTAGAGCTCGGAGTCTGACAGCAGCGGCGTTTGTAGAAGTTCCCTGTCACGGCCAATATCCTGCAGTAGTACTGCTGCAGCAGCTTCTGAACACCCGAACTGAGCAGAACTGTATCGCAGTGTTTGTGTTTGTGTCTGTCAGCCAAGCGGCTCCTTGCATCTCCTGACAGCCGCAAAGAGAATCATTTTCCAAACAATTTCTCCCAGGTGTGGGGAAACAAATGAGCAGCGATTCACTGTTGCAGTTAAAAGTGGACTTTGTAACAGCTTTAAGTGTCTTTCTTTCTCCCTTCATAGCCGTTTCTTGCTTTTACACCCTGGGCAGAGAAAATGGTGCACTTCCAAGTGTGCACTTTAGGGGGAGTATGGGCTCAGAATTAGTACATAGGGTTTGTCAGTCTACTGCATTTTTCTCAGTAAAGACCATGACTAACATCACTAAAATATTGTGATCTATGGTCTGAGGCGTCACAGGGTGTTACCGTGGAAACAAGCCATGAGTATTGTGGTTTGTGATATGATGAACAACAACAACAAAAGGTGAGTAAAATACTGAGTCGTAGGGAATCAAAATCCACCCATAAAAATGTGGAAAATAAAAAGGGAATTAGAATCTTTTGTTCAAGATGAGCACAACAAACTGACAAAAAAGAACTAAAAAAAATGGCTAGATAAACAGAATAATAATTAATTATCTTTAAATAGTGTCACACATTTCTGTATTTGATAATACTAAATTAAAAAGAAGCTCTCTTCTCTGCTCTCCTCCGCTCCTCCCGTCTGTCCCGCTGGCTCGGTCTGACGGACAGCCAAACACACCAATCACACGCATGCTCTCTCTCCTCCGTCGCCATGACAACTACCTGCTGGACATGTCTTCTCTCAGCGCTGCTTAACATTAACCTGCGAAGAGACGGTTGATGGTTTAAGCCAGGTAGAGAGCCAGATATTTTTTGCACAGTGCATATGTTTTTCATTTTTATGTGTGCGTGGTATATACTACATGTATATATGTTAGGATACACACTCACCTGGACTTGGGCTAGTGCAAAAAGTTGTCTACTCTGGCAAAGGAGCAGGAACCAGAACGGACTCGGGCCATGAGCTGAACACACTCTGTGGCCTGGCCCAGCGCTAACATCAACGGAGGCTGCTTAGGCAGGTTCTGGGACTCTGCAGCAGAAAACACACTTTAGGATCAGGCAGGGGTGCAACACACGAGTCACAATACATCAACAGTGCATGGGTGCATTTGTCCGAAAGCCAGTACCAGAGGAGACATATAAAAACATCACTAGTTTGCATTTATATGCTTTGGTTGCCCCTCTCCTTTCCATTCTTCCTTCTACACACTCAGTGTAGTTGGAGATATCAGGCCAGAAGAACCCCCTTGTGGCCTTTCCTTCTTGTACAGGACAAAAAAACAACTTCCACAGAGCTAGTAAACATGAAACCTTCATTTAGTTGGATCCCACATCTTGTTTTATCAATATTTCATTGTGCTTTCTTATTGATCGCTTATCACTAAGCACCCTACAGCCACAGGACGAAATTCAGCAAAAAATAATGAAACATGTCACCTTACAAACATCACTGTCATATCCTTGTCTTTTTATTTAGGGCGTCTTTCTTAGCCAGAGACGCAGCTCATTTCAAGCTGGGTTTGAGATCCTGAGGACTGTATTTTAAAAGCGCCAAAAACAAACAAACAAACATAAAAGAGTACATTCATATTACAATATCGAATTGCAGCATGCACTGCAACATGACTGTGCAGATGTAAAGTTGACACAGGCAGCAGTAAATGTGCTACAAGTCTAAATGACATCGGTGTTCTCCTTTAAAAAGAAGCCAGGCGGCGTCTCTTCTGAGGTGACCGCTTTCTGCCTGCCTTGTGGCTGTTCCCTATTAGTGTTAGAGTAAAAAAAGGCGGTGGCACTCTGAGAGAAAAAAAAAAAAAGTGGAACAGTGTGAGCACACGGTGTGTGTTTGTGCTCCTTACCCAGAATGGCGCTGTTGAGTGCGGAGCAGAGTGATTCTCTCTGCATGGGGTCTAACTGCTGGCCCACGGGGCAGTTCCACGGGTCTGAGTACGCTAGCAGGCTAAACGCATCCTACACACACACACACACAAATATGCAGAGCACAAGTTGGACTTATGTGTCATTTCATTTGTCATTTCCAAATAGTGCTGAAACAATTAAGGTTAAGTTTACACTTTATTGTTCCTGTGGGGGAATTCATCCTCTGCCTTTGACCCATCCTAACTACTAGGAGCAGCGGGCAGCCACAATGTGGCACCTGGGGATGATCGGTCAGTTCAATTTTTGATAACTGATCAACTGCTTTAGTCATTTGTCAAGTAAAAATGCCCACCACTTGCTAATTCCAAAGTCACTAGGGAAGTTTTTGGAAGCTGGTCAGACTAAGGAAGCAAGTTGAAAACATCACTTTGGGCTCGGATCACTTCCCATGAACATTTTTAATTATCCTGGACACTTTATAAACTTTGAAAACATTTCCAAGACTGCCTGGATCTGGTCAATATAAATGATTAGCCTCAGATTTTGGAAAGAATATCGTCCTGAGTGCTTCTCTGGTGGGATTTTTCCACATATGGGTTCCAGAGACATTTATGAGAGTATTTGCTCGACCTTTCCTCTCTACACTCAGATCAAATTTGGTCTCAAGTGGAGGGAGGACGTGTGCCACACTTTTCCGTTCCTAAATCACATCCATGCTAAGAGACAGGCTGTGTCCACATATAGCAGGGGTCTATTTTGTTGTAATGGAGATGTTGCAACTATAAAAGAGGCAAAGTTGAGCGTGTCAAACAAAGAAGAAGACCTCTAGAAAATAAAGTCCTGAGGCAAACTTCTACTGGTCCAACACGGGTTCTATTGTTGTGCCACAGACTCCACTGTTCCCGTACAGACTGCTTTAAAATTCAGACGACACAGCTTGTGGTACAAAGTACAAAATTGGGACTTTCTCCTGAGTACCGGGGGTGCTGGGACGACTGATTCACTGGCTGAACGGCAGTGGGGACTCTGTGTGCTTTGTTTCAGCACATCCTAAATCAAACGTCTCTCCAAAGCCTACAGCTTCGACAGAATGCAGCAGCCAGGACTTTAACTGGTGCCAACAGAAGAAATCTCATCTCCCCAGTTCTGGCATCACTTCAGTGGTTACCTGTTGTAGCACAGCTGTTTGTTGAGTGCATGTGTGTATATATAAATATGTGTGTGTGTGTGTCTACCTGTAACATCTTCTTGTGTGTGGCGTTCTTGCCGTACTCGCGGCACAGCTGTTCGTTGAGCGCCTGCAGCTCCCTTCCAAACTGGATCATCCTCTCTGTGGCTGCCTGGTTCCCACCACAAAGCTGTCTACTACTGCTACAGCCCTCATCTGGTGACAACACACACACACACACACACACACACACACACGCG
>OMKZ01000896.1:16467-33221 GCA_900302535.1 Neoniphon sammara
AGGTTAGGACTTTCTTTTTTTTTTTTTTTTTTTAAATCTCATATCAACAAAAGAAACAGGATCACTCATGTAAGGTGAAGTCCAGATTAGCTGTTTCGTTTTAAAGAAAATACTTAATGAGGTCTAAGAAATTATTCAAGAGAAAATCCAAAATTTCATTTCTAATATTTCCTCAAGTGCAACAATAGATTTTTAAAAAAGACTCACAAAAGTACATTAATGTAATCAAATAAGTAGTACTGTAAACTAGAGAAATTACTAACTACATTCAACCTCTGCCTGATAATTCCCTGTCAGGATGTTCATGAAAATCCACTGCCCTATTTCCCATGTTATTTCATTTAGTTCAGGTGGTAAAAATCTGAATCACAGAGAGGGAAACAGACCGTGGTCCTGAAGGAGGTCTGCATTTCTCGGTAATAGGTGCTTATAATGTTTCAGATCGAGTAACTGAGGCTCATTCCTTTACACTCGTTGTGAGTCACTGTGGCTAAGAGTGTCAGCTAAATGACTAAAATGGCAGTCTAAATGATCTAAAAATATGTGATGGCAGGGTTTGACAAGGGCCTATGGCTGTCCCAAAGGCCAAGGCTTAAACCTTGCTGGGCACATGCCCTTTTTAATGAACAGCTTAGAAGCAAAGTTGTAGTAAAATGAAGACTGAACAATCTGTTGGGCCCTACAGCAGTGCTGTAGTACCTCCATGGATTACACTCCATGGGGCACTTAAAATCTGTCTGGCTACCCATTAAGCCAACCACTATCCTGGCTCATTAATGTCCTGCAGAGGTATTAGAATAAACTGTGCTCCATGGACTCATTTTGGCAGAAGCTCTTTGCCTTCTCTCCTGCAGCTTTCCCCTCTAGAGACAGCTGTTGTTTGCCTGAGGTACATCAGAGTGACCAGGACCACCAAATAATTAGATGCTCGATTCCTGTTCACATCCATGGTATACAGCAAAAAAACTACAGTAGCTGTTGTATCCATCTTCACCAGGTTCAGCAGTTTCAGCGAGGTTGCCGTATACAATCGCTTTGTGGGACATCACCGTTCACTTAAAGCAGGTCTTTCTGAATTCTGTATTTTCATGCTATGACTGTATGACTGTATGCCACTTCAGCTCCATGTCATCAATGCTTGGTGAAAACTGAAATGTCAGCTTTAAAAGACCCATGAAAAACAGACTCATTTTCAGATTGACCGTTTGTTTTTGAGTTTACATTTGGGGTTTCATAAGCCCAAGGACTGTATCATTTTCTTAACTCACAGAAAACCATGTAATAAAGTTAAAGGAATACTTCACCCAAAACCTAGGTGTTTTGTATCATTTACTCACCCTGAGTTGAATGTCCAACAATAAAAGTTTTTAATCACATGCCTCACAGAGAATCAAGGCTCAAACACTGTAGCTATTTATGTTGTTTATTCATGTACATTTGTTTATGCGATAAAAACTTTTATCATCTGACATTCACTACAACTCAGGGTCAGTAAATGATAAGAAATATTAATTATTTTGTAGTAATTAGAGTTCTGGGGTGAAGAATTCCTTTTAGAAATGAAAATCACCAAAAGTTTCAAGGTTTTGACACAACAACAGCAATAGATTTCAGAAATTAAAACTAGTACAAAACAGGAGATTGGGCCACCAGAATACACACAAATAAAAGGATTTATTTGGGCACCAAGTTTTTTTAGAAAGGGACGAGGAAAAGGCTTTGGGAATAGAACATGGATACACAAAAGAGTAACAAACAATGTGTTTTCAGAACAGGGTGGGGAAATGGCTAAGAACATCTCAAAAAGCATGTTGTTTTAATAATTTCAGCTCTTTTAAAGATGTGCTTTTACAGCAAAGTTATACTCTTTCAGTGAATGAGTGCTTCTGCAAACCGCCACCCCCTTGCATCTGCCTAACAACTTGGAGGGGTTGTGAATGAGGTAAAAGGCATCAGTCTCATTTCCATTGCAAAATTTGTTTCTAAGGCTGGAACCCTGTTTAATGGTTCAATCAGTGAAGCTGATCCTTTCAAGCACGTTTCGCCTTTTTCTTAATGTTTTTGCAGGCTGTTTTTGTCATAATCTCTTTATGCGCATTTGCAGTTGCCCGTGCTCTCTAGGGGCAGCAGCGCCGTCTTAAAGGAGGAAGGTTTTAGGGACAGCTGGCAGTGTGCTATCAGTTGTGTTCACATCTATCAGGCCGGTCTGCCTGCCTGCTGGAGATTAGGAGATGCTTGTGTATCGAAGACATATGCATGTGTATGTATACACACAGGCCAGCTACAGACCCTCACACACACACAGCTGCCACAAAGATGCATAATAGCCTTGAATATCTACAGGCGAAAACAATAAGCGAAGCCCCTGACCCAGCCCTGGAGCTATACTTCCCCCCACTGTCGTACCATATTCTGCCACACACTGTGACCGAGAACAGAGTGGAAAACAATTCTTTTTCTCTCTCCTATCTCCAGACATATTTCCTCTCAAGTCTTACACTTATATAACACAGCAGAATAGATAGGAAGAGCCTCACTCTTTCCTTCATGGAAAAATGAGCTTAACCTATAATCAGCGTGATGGGGACACACAGCTTGTGTCTTGAGTGGAGTGCTCTGCTCCGTGGGGGGCATGAAGGGGGGGTGCACATGAAGTAAAAGGTGATGTTACAGCACATATTGGATACTGACTCCACCGTGTTGACGAGCAGTATAGGGGGGGTGAGGAAAGGAAGCTGAGATGCTCCGTTGACATGATGACAGAGGTCCTCCCTCATCGTCAGTGTGTAAATGCCACAATGACGTGAGCTGACAGTGATAGTGCACATTGTAGTATTTCCTGTTGTGCGGTCGGCGTTGTTATAGTTACAAGAGCCTCTGCAGCTGAGCAGGGTAAGATGGTATTACTCTGTAATGAATATGATCCTTAAGTGAAATGACAGCAAAACCTGTGCTGACATCATAACATCTGTTTCAGGCGCTGTTTTATTCTATATTAGCGCACTAGATCAATGTTTTTTATTGATCAGTTTAGGATGAAGTCTGATAGCATCATATCAGTGATCAGATTCACAAAAAATCCACTATATATTTCCAAACTCTTTTTTCTAATACTCCCTTTTGATGGTGTACACAAGATTTTAGCGTCAGTTGACTTGAGGAGTGTAGATGATGTCACACAGTATATTGTACAACCCAATCTCTTTTTAATCCTGTTAACATTGCAAAGTTAGTCTTGCTAATGTTGAATCTGCTCACAGCTGAGACATGCAAATATGTAAAATTCAAAGCAATGGCAGGCTTAACAAAAGCTCAAAATAAATGTAAAGATTTAATCCAGTAATGATGTTAAAATATGTGGTTTAGCAGTGAATCTGCTGCATGAGCTGGGGAAGAGTGTGCATCCCACTAGTATGCTTTTTTATGAATTAAATTTTTTTTTCTAGTATTATTGTTATTATTTGTCCATGTTTATCTCTACCACTGATACACATCCTGTCCCTTTAAGGGATAGCTCTGTAATTACTCACAGATTAGGCATCAGCAATGGCAAAGGCGCTGCACAACAATAAGCCCTGGTTTGGAAGCACACACAAGCTCTCTCAATTACACTCTAGAGAAAATCCTGCAGGCTTTGTCGCAAATCCCTCAGCTTTAACAAGAACTAAGTGTCCATCCACCACTATAGTGGGAAAGGATCACCTTATGAACGTGCTTTGAGATTAAGTCGGTAACCTCTCAGAGACAACACTGCCCCGTGAAAGGGATCACCCTTACTCAGTGTTGCGCTGACAATGCTCGTACCATAACAGATGCACACATTTGTAAACATGCCCCTGCCATGTTCAAGTGTAGCTCCCGTATTGACTCCGAGGAGAAATTTAGCTTGCAAAAAGCAATGTGTGTGAATTATGTGTGACTTTAAAACCTCCAGGATATATCCCAGAGTTTAGCTTGACAGTGGTGCTAAAAAGGTCATGGGGTCACCAAAATCAATAGGGTTCACCCTCTAGGGGTTATGAATATGTACAGTCAGTTTTAAAACATTTGAATAAACAGTATTCGGTTCATCGCGGTCACAGCTAGGATCTGTGGCGGTAGTCGGGTCGAATTCATAATATTCTCGACATGGATACGATCAATACATTGACTTAGCCACTACAGAAAATCACCAAGCCTTTTCTTGGTATGTGAATGTATCACGCACCAACCTAGAGCTGCTTCATGGTGCAGTCACATCCTCATCTCCAATTTACTTGTAATGGGTGAAGAGCAAATGAAACACCCACTGCTGTGGGCAAAGTGAGTTTGTATTTTCTTCTTGGCATAGAGTTTATGTTTGGTGAACTTTGACCTCAACCAGTAGCAAAGAATACAGACGTGGTTGATCCCACTTGGCTGTAGTTCTTGAACATTATCATTAGCTGCTTGCTAATACTTGCTCAGCCAGTCTTATATTGTGCAGCCTCCTCCTTCAGCCCTTGTCTTTCTCCATCTCCTCCTCACCAACAATAACACTAAAAACCTCCTTCAGTATTCAGAAAACTTTTTTTTTCTGTGGCAAAACTGACATTCACTCAAGCAGACTGCAAACCTGCAATTTCATTTCCATGTGTGTGCCATCCAGTATTGCCCACATTTAGCATGCCAAATTTTGCCCCGGCAAGTGTATTAACAAACACTGGCATTTGCTCATGTGTGACCACGCCATTGTGCTTATGGTGTTTCTACCATGCTGCCTGTTGTAAAGTATGAGCACGCCACATATTTCCTTTATTTGGGGCTCTTAGGGTTTCTGCAGCCTACAGAGCACATACCTGTAATTCCCTTCAGTATTGCATATTGCAAAAAGCGTTACACATGAAGGAACTAACCAATGAATACACAGAGCTCGGCTCTTGCTCCAGAGCGCCTGATAAACAAAATATACAGACAGATGGATTTAAAAGAAAGAGCAGCAGATTGGATGATCAGTAGGGACCTGACTGGACTGAAGGGTTACAGTTACATATATGTTTACATCATGTGGGGAAGATAGAAATGTCTTTGTTTCAGCCTGTAGTCAACCCAGCACAGAAGGTGGCAGCTCAGCAAAGGGAGACTCCGCTACAAAAAATATCCACCTTAAGTTGTTGAGTTCACTGTTGAGTCTTAAAATGTTATTTTTCTTAAAACAAGTGGAAAAAATCAACAACTACAAATTGGGTTACATGATTCTGCTTGTTTCCAGTGCAATTTGTTTCAAGAATTTTCTTGGATCAAGTGATATTTAGATGCAAGTACAAGTGATTTGGCTTATTCTGCCTCGCTTCAAAGTACTGGCACTTATTTCAAGAAAATTCTCAAATTATTTCACCCACTGGCAGGTTTTTTTCCCACTTGCTCTCATAATTTGAAGACTCACTACTAGTCCAAATGACTCGTTGAGAATGTTTTTGCAGCATAAGGCAATTTATGATAAAGTGACAGATCCAAATGCCACTGGACCCCTTCCACCTGTGTATCTCGGTCCAGTAGTTTAGTGTTGCTGCTGTAAACCGCAGCAAAGAGCTGATGAGTGCAAAATGAGGCAAAATGCCAGGGTTCATACATTATGACATCCATTTTATAAATGTTTTTTTCTAGATCTGAGACCAATCTGATTTGCTAATCTGCCCCACAAAAAAACAAGCTATTAAGACCATGACAGTTTTTTATCCATCGATGCTGAATGCGCTGAACTCATTTTCTGCCATGGTGCAATCATCCTTGTTACACAGTATGAAATAGGATTGGCATAGTGGGGGCTGTCTGACTTTCGTATTTGGAGTTACTTGAGGTAATGTAGGCAGCAGTTGTGACTGTTTTGACTGACTGAGATGGATAAACACTCATTTACAGCAGGGAATTACTCCAGATTAAATATTAATAAATGTTTTTACCCTCAGAGTTATATTTACATTTCCAGACCTACAATACCAACATAGCAATGAGCAAAGCTCAAGCATGAGTAAATACAGAGGAGAATTTGCCAATATATGCTGGGGAATTTATATTCCACCTCACTGTTATGCTAGTTCTTGTTTCAGAGAGAGTGAGAAGTAGATGTGTACGAGAAGCTTCAGCATTTCTGCAGTTCAGATCTGTCAGACGATCTCACAATATCATGATTGTGTCATGGTAAGGAGTGAGAAATGACAAGCCTGAGCTGCTGCTGTTGTTCCTGTTGTTGCAGGCATGACATTTCATGTAGCTTGCAATTACTTGACTCTTCCTGTGTTGTATCTCCGGATCCTGCTGGCAGTGATGGCAGAGTGGCACAGTCTCCTTCACGAACGCCGGAAGTTGCCCTAATATGCCGTTTAATTGTGCAGCCAAACCCACTCTGTTAATTCTGCCTTCCCTGAAACATAGACAGGATCTCTCCCACACCCAAAGAGATGAAACATCTGTATGTGTGTGTGTGTGTGTGTGTGTGTGTGTGTGTGACCAGTTCTGTGTGGCTGTGAAAAATCCAGCTCATTTTCAACATTGATTTAATGTCAAAAGTAATAAAAGAGCAGGGTGACCTGTTGGAGTGTCTGCCACATGCATTTATCATCTTTTGCTTTGGGCTTTAATTACTAGTTATAAAAGGGAAGTGGGGTCAGACCTTAAGTTTTTTTTTTATTTTTTTTTTTTTTTAACTAGTATTAATTTTGTTAAGCTTCTCAACTATAAGAATTTGAGAAAATTGCAAGCCACAAAATTTCAAATGCTGATACAAAATAAGGAGCTTAAGTTCAAGCTGGTAATCACTTTTTTCCATAAATGTCCCACAATGTGAGTCTGTACTAATTCATAACAGCATGTGAGTCATATGGTGGTGAATAATACTGATGTGCTCGCTGTATAAAATGCACACTGACATATTATACAAATAAGGCAATTTTTACAGCAAGTTAAATAGAAAAATATTTGGGTTTCACTACACTCTTGATACTCCACCCTGTGCTACTTAATACTAACCGGCAGGTTTGATATTCAGTTTACATATTCAGTCCTGAGGGCTGAAGCATAATGCCCTTCAGGCTATTGATGCTGAGGCTGTCCATATCATCTGACTGCAGATACTGTATGATGCTGCTGAATATTATGTGTTATATTATGAGAGTTATTGGGGCAGAAGTTTAGCAATGACTTGTGCATTCAGAAGCAGATGAATGCACATCCTGTGGCCTATCAGCTGGGCATCAGTCCCTCCTCACACAGGGTACTTTGTGCTAATATTGAGAAAGACATTTAAAGGCCATATCTGTAATTGCAGCGCGGTACTCCCTGCTGAAACACTGTAATCCCATTTCTCGTGATGAGCGCTGTAAATGTTGAGTGTGATGAGTTGTACATGAATTTTAAGGCTATTTTGAATTGTAAAATGTTGGTTTGGTTTAGTTTTGTGACGCTATCAACGCTGAATTAAAACCAGATTTAAGTCTCCAGCACAGTGCATGAACAAATTGTACTTGTTCATCTAAATAAGTGAAATACTTTGACCTCTAAAGTCTTAGGCAGAGTTTTCCTGTTGGTATTTATGTAACATCTATTGTTGCACTGCAAAAACAACATTGTTTCCTCTGTAATAGTCTGATTTTGTGTTGCCATGTTCTCCCTCATTTGAAACTGAAGGGGTGCATTTCAAAAAGCTAATTTCCAAGAAAGCATTATAATATGTTCACTGCTTAGTATTTAAAAGAAAAGGATTATGAGAACCTCTAAAAGATTTTTTTGTTAGCAGCAGAAAGACTCATTATAGACAATAAATTACATAATATTCAATAGTGAGTTTGACTTTGAAGCCAGCAATCATTTTAGTCCCCCAGGTGAAAAAGAGGGATCTCCTTTCTTTTTGTTTGTTCATGTGCCTGTTCGCTCCATCCCACATGATATCGCGGACACTGCTGATCACATTTCGACAACACTTACCATTGCCCTCCAGCATTTTCAGACTTGCACTGATTGGCCTGAGGCAGCCCTACAATTACAGGTCTAAACAAGGTGACATTTGTATTACTGATAGCCCATGAGAGGCGTCAGTCTATCTGCCACAATTATTGAGTGTCTCAAGGCATCGCCGTTTTTCTGCTTGGTTTGAACGGCTTCGTCTAGTTTTACTCCCCAAATGTTTTATTTTATCGCAGATTAAGAGGATACAATGCAATTAAGGAACTATTATGATGTCCCCTCCCAAAATTACAGTATGAGAGGTAAGTGAGATCGGAACAGCACTGCAGTCACTTTGTTCCCATGAGAGATGGAGCAGAACATCTCGTTTGTGTCTCCCTGATCTCTGTAGAGTGCAGACGCTAAAGAGTTAAAGTGTGCTGCAGAAACACTCGTTGCAAATTACTGCTGTTGAACACACAGTTGATAAGGTGGTAGTTCTATCGAATAGCACCTAGGCATCTCAGACAGTTTAATAATTGTTTGTGCTGCCTGTTGACACTTCCATATAATGGTATAGTGCAGATGATGGTCAACCTGGCTCAGTGAAATTGGCCATGGCAGCATTTGCTGCTTGCCGCAGGGCGGAGAAACACTCTTGCCAGCCTCAATTTGATGATGTCCAGTGCTCTTACATGTTTAGTAATCATATGCCACTGTCAAGTGAAAACCCAGCATCTCCAAAATGGCAGCTTTTCAGGACCCAAGAAAAACAGGCTTGTTTTTAGGTTGACCATCATGCATTTCAGAGTTCATCTAGTGGGTTTACAAAGGATTTCATAAGCTTAGGGGTGGTACAATTTTCTCATCTCAGAGAGAATGATGTAATCCTTCAGCTGAGGTTAAAGCGTGAAAATCAAGATTAGTTATGAGCTTTTCATACAACAACAGAAATATGGTACCCTGCCTCAAGTTCGTGTGCGCAACCACATCAGTCAAGTTTGCAGTAACTACATATGACTCCTCACCAAATTGCACTGACCCCCCCTTGCCCTTCAGCTGGCATGAGAAATACTCGCACAAAACATTGATTTCTTTCAAGCAATGTGGCCAAACTATTGCTCATTAATGCCTCTTTTTGCTTTTGAGTTTAACTGCAGTAGCCAGATTTGGTGTGATATTACCACAACCCTGCTAGAAAAGAAGGAAAATGGATGTGAGTTCAAGCTATCTGGAATTTAATGAATAGGATAAAAGACATGAAAGCACATCATCGCAGCAGTGGAAACATACATAGGAGTAATGAAAACCCGACTCTAATTCCTCTCCAGAGAGGTGAAGTGATTTGAAGACCTCCTGCAAGTATGTGTGTGTTGCTTAGCGTTACCGAAGCAGCATCATTTGAATGAATGCCAAGAGGCTGTGTTCGCTCAGTAACATGCGGCTCAACGTCGCGCCACTGCCAAGGATAACTGTAGACAGAAAACAATGTTCACACTGAGGATAGGAGTTGCGTTATAATACACAGTGGGTTGGAGGCCCGCGTCAAATGCCCTTGTGTGATTGATTACACGCTACAAGCTAATGAGATAAACAGAGCCCAAATCGATTCAGTCGGGGAGGAATCACGCCAGAGGGAGATATGCAGCCGTGTGCAGTGGCTGTATTGACACGCTCATATTCAAAAATGCACTGAAAGAGACCAAACTGTGCTTTAGGCTGAGAGGAGCACTGCGTCCTCCTCGGGTGCGTTGTGCTGCTTCGCCCACCTCTGCAGTCAGGGTCAGCGCTGTTTCAAATAAAATGCTAGCCATAGGATATGACATGCTGGGTGTTTATTGCTTAAAAATCACGGCCAAGAAATCTTTTTTTTTTTTTTTTTTTTTTTTTCAGGCAAAGACAAACCAGGCAGGGACGGTATTGTAGCCATTCTTGCATTAGCTGTGGTGAGTGACAAACCAAATTACAGCGTGTGCACGGCTGTCTATCGGCCCAATTTAGGGACTGTGCTGGAGCTGCTATCGTCCTCGGCTCGTTGGCTAATGAGAGACGGACTGATACGCCGGTACTCTGCTTGACCAATTAAAACCTCCACGCTCCACCAAGATGACTGTAAGAGGATAAGCACGGGCTGGATGCCATGTGTGATGCTGAGCCCGTCTGAGCTGCTGGTGACTCAGAGAGTATGGTGGGCAGAGAGTGCGCGGGCTTCAGGAGGGAGGGTTAGGGAGATGGTTGGATGCCTTGTCTTTTATTCCTCTCATCACCCGACATTGTGAAGATCACTCCTCCACCAGGAGTTGTTGCACTTTACTGTTTCTGTTGCTCAGTTTGTGCATTAGACCTTCAGATTAAGAGTATTAAGGGGTGTTTCAGGTGGTTCAGTTTCAACTTGGCTGTAATCTCTCTACTCACTTTCCAGTCTCTGTTCAGGGTGTTACCAAAGCATCTGAAATGCTTGATGAGGGTGGAGGGCCACAGGGCTCAGCTGGCTGACGTAATGTTGAGCACAAATCTTTGTCCAAACATGGAATTCCAGATCCAACGCATTTTCTCTATGGGGAAAATTCATGGAGTTGTCACATCCCTGTCACAGTCTGTGATTTAAGCTGGCATTTACAACTTGGGCGTTTTTATTTACACATTTCTCTCTTAAATGGGACTGGATCCACTGAATTCTGCTACTGCTTCCCAACCCAAATAATTATTTTTCTAACAAAAAGCTGAGATTGTTGTACACATTACATATGTAGCTGGCTGTTCTGTGACCAGATTAAGTAAATGTATGACTAGAATCAATCCATGTTATTGCTGAACTGCAAAAAAACATACCTGGTTAGCTAGCTACCATGTCTTTCCTTTGGCTGATCTGAGCAAAAGAGTGTGAAGAATCAGTGCAACTCATAGTTGTGCAATAGGTCATCTCTTAGCTGTTAGCGATTTTTTTTTATTTCACCAATTTTTATCAGATTTAAAAAAAAGAAAAAAGATAACGCAAAAAAAGGAATTAGGAACCCCATTCATTTCCCCCATAGACAATCTATTTTTTGAAGTCTTGAAAATGCTAACAAATCAGAGACAAGTGACAACATGGCCCTACGGTTCATCAAGATAAAACTTAGTGTTACATTTGAACAAATAACCCTCTCTGGGAATGAGAAATAACTGCCGTCAGTGGATTTGATCAGGTTGCGTCTTCATTTTTGCTGCAGTGCTTTAGACATTTGAAGAGAGCAGGTTCAACACAATGAATGATAAGCCTTTTGATGTTCTTAGATAAGCATGACAGCATGAAAATAGAAAGGGGGCCTGGGAAGGACATTCAGAGGAGGTGCGTTTAATTGATTGCCTTATGATTGTGTCACTCAAGTCTTGTATGCACACCAAAGGACACAAAGGGGGAATCATCAGTCATGGGAAGGGAAAGGAGGGCAGATGTGGTGGAGAATCTGTCAGGAAATGACTGTTTACTGTTAGCCTTTCTGCACAGAGGACAAAGGGACAGGGCTGGAAGTGTTGCTTATGTACAACCACAGACTCAGAAGCAAAATACAAAATTTCATCTGTCTCCAATTGCATAAAAATTCATTTTTTTTTCCAGTGTTTGATCATAAGCCTGTGGGTAGGAAGGGAGCGCGGGAGGGGCAGGGTTGTCGTAATTCCTCCACAGACAGGCGTTTCACAGAAAGAGATTCGTTTCTTTTTCAAGCCTATTTCCAGATTCCCCTTATGAGGGTGACATTTTGTTTTGCTACGAAGGATTCGGCTCGTGTATGTGTGTGTGTGTGTGCGTGCGTGTGCGCATGTGTGCGTTAGACATAAAAATAGCCAATTAATACATTTTTTACACCAGTGGTGAAATCAGCTCGAGAGGCTCTTATTTAAGATACAAGCAAAAGCTGACCCAAATAGGGACAATACACCCTGATAGTGGCGAAAGGCTGTGAATTTCATTTCTTTCAACATTTTGGCTTAATTGAAGTACGAAGTGGCAATCACATGCCTAGTAAATATGTAGAGTCGAAAACAATTTACTGCTCTGCCTTTCATTTTACAACTGAAGCAGTCCATGCATTAGCTCAGGTTGAGAGGAGTAAAATTAGAATGCTCTGGGCTAATAATGTCTCTAATCAGTCTCAAGTCAGTATTTCTAGTAGCAGTGGGACAATTATCTTATAACATTACCCTTCACTATTCCCATCATTCAAACCTAAACAAGTATTTTCACAGGAAGTTTTCCTAGGTGAGTAACCAAGAAATGCTGGCACATTTGTATGCACGGAGCTCTAGTTTTTTCACATGCACACACCAGCATCACAGTGATAAGATCCTCTTTGTTCATTGTCAGCTGAAAGACTATGATGCTGTGAGTCTGAAGATGTATTCGCTAACCAAGGCCCGCAGTCCAAACAAAGACCAAACAAGACAATGATAAAAAAAGGGCTTTGGGTGAAAATTACACTCAAATAGGACAGTAGTTGTCAATTATGCGCTTCATTGGCTGTAAACCAAGTGCACTGCAAGACATGTTGGTGATAATCACTTGTGATTGATAGGCACACAGTCTAGATGTGGTTTCTAGCATACTGAATTCAAGTGCAGAGAGGAAAAACAAGCTTTTACTCCACGCACAAAGGGATGAAAAGGGATGAAAATCAATATAGCTCCTGCCACGCTATAGAGCAAATGAAAAGCATGCATGCCACGATAATGGATATGGATTTCTGGGCATGTGGCTCATGTTTTATTCCCAGTGCTGAAATATATACACATAGGTGAAAGATGATTTATGAGTGCAAAGGACATTCAGTGCATTTTATGCACATTACAACCTCCATCCCAGTATGGTCAATCAACGAGTAAAGGGTAGAGAAATACAGCCACTTTGTATGGTTTACATTTACTTTTGATTAACTTGGATCACATACAAAAACCTTTTCCTCCCTGGCTCTGTACATCAACATGGAACTTTTCTGCTCAACATTAGCATTCTAAAGAGCAGAAAATATTTTTTACACCTGTCGTTTCAGCACTTTGGGTTTGACACTTGCACTTCGAACTACTGGTTACATGTAAGCTTGGCAATATAGGGATTTAATCGCATGCTGCGCGTTGTAAATCTTGTCTTGATAATACTGTCATTTAATGCCTAACATGTTGAGTGTTACAACCATTTCTCGTTTTAAAGGCCCAATTCATAATTTGCTGTTGCACCGGCTTGTGAACTATGCCTCCCACTACTTGATTTAAAAAGTTATTAAATTTCATAGTAATTTGACACCATTCTTTTTTTTCCCAGAAATATATTGTCTAGGTTTTAAATAAAGGTCTGCCAGTATCTCGCAGCTCTACATGTAGTTAAAGTGTGTGAATGTTTTTTTCATATTTGTTAAATCTGTCAATAATGAAAGTGAAAGAATATCATTATTTTGAGAAAGGATTGATTGAAAAATCTGGTTCTATCTGCAACTCTACAAGCCAAATTGTCCAAGAGCGCTATGCTTATGTAGCTTACCAAATATT
Source organism: Neoniphon sammara (assembly GCA_900302535.1). Lineage (NCBI taxonomy): Eukaryota > Metazoa > Chordata > Actinopteri > Holocentriformes > Holocentridae > Neoniphon > Neoniphon sammara. The sequence goes on from OMKZ01000896.1 coordinate 29,890, forward strand.
CAGGTGGTCAAACAAATCCTTGCTCGCATGATTAAGGCATTATTGTGGTGTAACTGTGGTTTTCTCAGGTTTAAGAGACTGAGTTCTGATACTGCTAGTGCTGTAGAGCCGCTACTCTTGTATAATTAGTAGCTGTCAGAGGCCAGCTTAGGTAAAGACAGAATATAGATGAACTGTGGACTCCTGTTTAAACGGCAGAACGCGACGAGAATGGCAAACACTGTGTGGAATAGGGAGCAAGGAATAAAGGTCGAAAGAATAACATTACAATACCGGCCATACTGAGAGAGATGGGATAGCAGCCTGGAGATTTCTTGCATTGTTCATAATCTGTGAGACACCTGGCCTGCATCTGGCTTCCTGCTGGGCCTTTGTGCATGTGCATATGTGCCTTTTGTGTGTGTGTGTGTGTGTGTGTGTGTGTGTGTGTGTGTGTGTGTGTGAGTGAGGGTCACAGTGTTCACTTGTGCATCTGTCTTTCCATGTTCCTTGATCCATTTGCTAGGTGAACAGGTTGCGTCGTAGGCTGTTGCTATACTGAAAGACTGTGGCTGTTGTGGATGCTGTTACCAGGGCGATAGTCACATAGAAGCTGTTGTTGTAAATGGAAGATGAATCAGGCCAAAGACAAGAAAACATAGGACAAATGTGTGTTTGGGACTACGAGGAACTGAATTTTCTTCACATTTTACAGTGCTTGATTGATTTGCTCTTGTCAATAAATTTGCTTGTAAAAGGAAGAATCAGCTGCCCTTCCAAATGCACAGAGCAGCTCATACCTAATGTAGTTTGAAATCTGAAGGAATATTTTTAACCCCTTAATCTCTTAATCATCCTTAAATTTCCCCTTGCGTAGATTCAAAGTTAGAGTTTGCAGTGTCCCTTTGAAGCTACATCACACATATATTGAGTGAAATATTCAAAGCCAAGATGCCATTGTTTTAAAAAAAGAAAATATCTAATATCTAGAAAATATCTAAATGTCTTGTGCACATTTCCCTGTAATTCAGCAGGACATATGTGTTATCTTTGGAAAGCTTGGGATCTCCACTAGAATTTAAAATAAAGTTCTGTGGGTTTGAACAAAGCTCAGCTATGCAGCATGCATTTGTGAGGATGAACCCACTGGAGTTGTAGAGGTTTTGTAACATAGTAATATTGTATAGTATAATTAAACATTAGGCCTATTTCCTTTGATGTTTCCCTGAAATGAGTGTTGCTATAGTAATACAAATGTGTGATTATGTTGTAATGTCTTTGAAATGCATTAATGTGATCCATGGCCACTGTACCATGATTTTGGAGCCTTGCATCACCTGCATTCTTAATCCTCACTGCTGTGGTGGGAGATAAATATGTGCCTTCACCGTTATTGCACAAAATCAAACAGGTTGGAACACCAGCCTACAGCTGATTTAATAGCCAAATTCCCTCTCTCTGCTTTCCAGAGGGAAATTTAAAACTCTAATTTTGGGGGGGAATGATATTACAAAGAGGGAGACTGAGTGTTTTTTTCACACCACATTTCACCTTCAATTCTTTTGAAATGGAAACCTGAACCGAGAGGCTCCACTTTCAAAATCTCATCAACTTTCACTTCAGTGTGAGTACATCTCTCTTTGTAAGGCGCTCTGAAATTACAAATCAGATGAAAGAAGTCATTATTATGGTTTGTCCCCACTTTGGTTACAGTTAAAGAGAAAAAAAAGCTGTCAGGGTCACCCTTTGTCCTCAATGCAGCTTCGCAATCCATCACTTTTTCCATCTCAGAACATTTCCATCTCTCTTGCCTTATGACAGTCTGTGATTTTTATTGATATTTCGTATCTTAGTCAAAAATTTGCTATGGATTCACAAGGCAACTTGTCTCAAGGCAACTTGTCTGTTATATTTTAACCATTTGGCATACAGTCATATTCATAGCAACCTACAATACGTGCAGCAACGGAATAAGTGATAGTTTGGAATTGGCAGAGTTACAGCTGCTGATCACTAGAGGAGGTCACTCAGTAGAGTGCAGATCTTCTCCAGGCGTGTGTGGGGACACAATGTCCCTATAAAGTAGATAGTTGTTGCTTTGTGCCACAACTGGTTGTATAAAGGGTGAGAAGGGTTTTCCATGATGACTTTGAGCTTGTCCCTTGTCCAAAGACCCGAGAAGATTAGACAAATTAGTCCGTTGATGTATGAAACAGCGACGACTGTTTTACACTTCATTTTTTACAGTCATGAAGCATCAGGCTATTGAACTTATTTTAATCCCGCTTGTTGACAGATTCCATCAGCCTCTGACACTTTTATAGTGTTGTTCTCCTGTGTGTCTGCTCTGTGTTCTGTTGACTTCCTTCATCAGCAGTGTGTTTTACAAACTCACCCAGAAAACACAATGCACGTCCTGGATTTTTTCGCCCACTTCATGTTTCATATCGGTGGTTTGAAGGGAAGTGCAGATGAAAAATAGCCTACACTTTTGTTAAAATCATGTTATTGTTGCCGCCCTGACTTGGGGGTCTGGGAGGATAAACATTAAAAGAGGAAAAATTCCTTAAAACAGGAAAGAAGAGGCACAGAACTTAAGCCTCTGTTAAGCTTGACTGCAGGATTAAATCTGTGGTTTCTTAGTTTCACTCTTCAACAAACAACAAGGTAAGATTCATATCTTCTATCAGACAGATACTCAGTTTTGACCTGAGGACAAATCACTTGAGAAAGGTATGAAGAAACTAAGGAAACAGAGTTTCATAATTGTTGCCTCATTTTAAATATAACCGCTGCATTCAGTGAGGTCATTATGAATCTGCTCCTCTGTTCGACTCTTAAACAAGATTTTTCCATTGAGACTCAAAATAACACGCTGTTCACTCCAACACTGTCCCATCAGGAGCCCATGGGTGATCTCTCCATGCAAGATCCTGCACAGTCAGATTTGAGGCACTATCTGCTGAACAACCTAGGTCGTAACTGCTTACATAAAGCTATCTTCTTGTTTTGGTTGACTTGTGTGTTGTTGTGTGCGTGCCCTCCTGGATGCAACATAATGAGAGGTTAGTGCCTGCACCCTGCGATAGTGCAACGCTACGCCAGCCAGAGAGTAAATCTAAGCAGGCTTAAACCATTTAAATAAAGAGGAAAGGGTATCCTTTAAAGTGTAGCTTGTGTCAAGCTTCACATAAATCTGATAAATCTACTTCACTGAAAGCAGGTTCACATAAGCCGCTCTTCCTATGGCAAGCATGATGTGAAATGTCCAAATGTCTGTGACATGTCATGCAAGGAAGTAAGATTAATTTTTTTTTTTTTTTTAAAGAGAATCAACTCCATGCAATTTAAGC
>OMKZ01000900.1:1310-13926 GCA_900302535.1 Neoniphon sammara
CTACTACTACTACTACTACTACTACTACTACTACTATACTACTACAAATAATAATGGCAATACTTTTATCCTTTTTTTAACCGTAATATAAAATTTCAGGGACTTCATTAGACCTTGGTTGCGTGTCCTAAATGGTTCAAAGTCCAGGTAATAAAGGTAAATTCTCGAGCAACACACGCATTGGCACAGAAAAGCTTTAGGCAAACCAACTTGATCCTCGGCCTCCATGAACGAAGAAAACATGTGGGCCTTGGAAATGAAAGTATTTGCCAAGAGAAATTGGTGCCGCTCGCCAACTTTATGGCTGTTTATGTGACAAAAGCAAGTGGGGAACACCCACGGGTGACTTGACTTCATATGCATTTATTTGGAAAAGTTTCACTGACCTTTCAGAAGTGATCATGTTTCAGTGCAACACGGCCTATTAAAACACTTATCGGGCATATTGGTAAAATTATGGAATGGCTCGGATTCATGCCGTGAGGGAGTGTGCAGCAGTGCAAGCATTCCGCCTCACTCCAGTTCAATTAACATGAGGCTTCTCTAATCTGAGCCAGGCCGGGTATGGGGCTGTCGCTCCCGTCTGTCCGTCTGTCTCTCAGTGTGAATTTATCATCGGCGGAGGAGATGAAGGGAAGCTTAATTAAAATCATGACTGCAGACATCGCGTCCAGCACACGCGCCGCTTGGCTCAAATACAGATTCCCTGCTCCAAAAAAACGCAAAAGGCCTCACCAACAACAGGAAAGTACATGACCTCAGCAAAAGGCAAATTATCGTTTTTTTAAGTACACTTATGCGGTTGCCTGCAAGTATGTACGCATGTGTTATTAAGATATTGGAGGAGGTCATTAGGGAGTCGTTAGGGATCACAGGCTTTTGTTTCATTATTGCTATACGGATAATGGAACTGTTGTCAGAGATCACTGAAGGCTTCATGCTCCTTCTCTTCATGTGATTTGTAATGCGTCGGTACAGTGCTCTCTGTTTTCTGTTAAAAGTAATTACCCCCATAAAAAAGAGCCCTGAGTTCTGGAGCAGAGAAGTCCGTGTAGCTTTTGCAGGGGGATCTCGCCTCTCCTCTGGACTTAGGCAAAGCCGACCACACTTTCCATGTTCCTTTGAATCTAAGTCTTAGGTTATGAATTGAAGCCTGTGCGCGCATTCGGTCGTTAAGGACTGACAAAACGCTATATATGCAAAACTGTTCTAAGTTTCCGTGTCTCCAAAATATGATATCTACTGTAATGCGACCCAAACCTTTCCCGTTACAGTGCAGTGTCGGCGGGCCCGGCCAATGTGAAAATTGAGTTAGAAACTTAGAAACAAACTTTGTTTAAACATTTCGCCATTTGCATAGGCGAAACGCTGCTCTGGAATCAAATATGACGCTCTCTATTTACTTTGTCTTGGGACAGAGTGTGCCAGAAATTATGTTCATTGCAGTTAATTATGATGATAACAGAACTCCAACTCCCCACATGATGACTATACAAGCTTTTGGCAGCCATTTGAAAGCTTTATATGACAAATGCAGCATTGGCAGCATGCAACATAATTGGAACACGGAAATCTTGATTAAATTTTTAGAAGTAAACATTTTCTAAGAATAACTTTATTCTACAGTAATAGGCTTCATTCCCCAAATGCTTGATTACACACTGTCTCAGAAGCCAGAATTTTGTTATTGTTTATGAATGCTTGTTCTTTTTTATCATATTTGAATAGTGCTAACGTCAAAGTATTAATTTCATGGTGTCACAGCACATTTGCACAGCTCTGAATATGAAGCACACTTTAAATGCTATACAGCGTTATAATACTCATTTGCCACAGTTGTGATTATTTAATTTCCATCGAGATATTGTTTTGTATAGACATCACCACAACATACACTTCCTGTAATCTAAACCATAAAATATAAAAACAGTGCTGTACGTAAGGCTGTCAGCACCAGCACTCCCTGCCTGGTTCTGTAAAAATCAATTTCACAAACAAAAGTATCACAGTGGGGTCAGAACAAGGCCCAGATTTCTTTCAGCATTTGACTTTTATGAGCTCAAGCACAGTATATTTGCACTGCAGCAGCAGCCTTCGAAATGCTTCCCAGCCCCAAAGAGGCTTTGGCAACCGAGGTATGCACCTCAACAATACACGGGGGTCTGTTTACAGTCCAGAAGGCCCCTCTATAAACTCCCTGCCTGCACCACAGCAGCATACGCTCACAGTCCAACCCAGAGCTGACTAGACTTCGTACTTCCCCTGCCTTCATCTTAAAATGGTATTTCAATATTTAAGTTGTTGACCTCAGCCTATGAGCCAGTAAACCACAACAGAGGAAAAAAGTGTCAAGATTACTTTTAAGGCAAGTTGGACAATTCCAGAATGATCTGGTATTTTTATTTCCTCTCTCACTGCACTTTAACCTTCTACCTCAATCTCTGTGTCCCCCACCCCATCTGCCCCCTCCACAGCAAAGTGACATGAACTCCTTCCTGTGGACCGTGAAGCGTCCGCCTCCTCATCCACCATCCTACTTATTCGGTACCATCCACGTCCCCTACACCCGAGTCTGGGACTTCATCCCCGATAGCTCCAAGCGGGCTTTCCACAGCAGTCGCAATGTTTTCTTTGAGCTGGACCTGACTGACCCTCTGACAATCTCCAAGCTGACCAGCTGCCAGCTGCTGCCCCACGGGGAGAACCTGCAGACCCTGCTCCCCCGAGACCTGTACCGCCGCCTCAAACGCCACCTGGACTACGTCAAACACATGATGCCATATTGGATGACGGCCGACCAGCGCGGCCGCGGCCTGTATGCTGACTACCTGTTCAACGCCATCGCAGGGAACTGGGAGAGGAAGAGGCCTGTGTGGGTGATGCTGATGGTGAACTCGCTGACGGAGTGGGACGTCAGGTCGCGGGGGACGCCGGTCCTGGACCTGTTTCTGGCTCAGGAGGCAGAGAGGATGGGCAAGACGACAGGGGCAGTGGAGAGGGTGGAGGAGCAGTGTCACCCCCTCAACGGGCTCAACTTCTCCCAGGTTAGACAAATGAATGATTTTTCCACCGCATTTGCAAAGTTAGAATAATTAGAGGAATTGCAAATTAGATGTAAAGTCAATGAATAGTGATATAACCAAGCAAGACCTGGAGGGAACATGCATAGATCCTAAGTTTACACACACAGGCTACATAGTAACTTCATCCCATGTTCTTGTTGCAGAAAAAGTGGTTCCTGGAACTTTGAATAGGGCCCCATAATCCACAATCTATGCGGTGAATACAGAATTAGAGAGCCGCTCAGCACAGATTGAGGGTGTTGCATCCTCTGAAAGCCACAGTCGGGGAATGTGGGGGAAGACAATGCAAGACGAAAAAACGCGATTAAAACCTGTCCTCTGCAGACAGTTTTACGGTTATGGATGTTCCTCTACCTCCCTAAATAAACAGACACAACAGCTGAGTCGGCAGAGAGGGCGTCAGACTGAGCGATGTCCATGCAGAATAGATTAGAGAAGGTGAGAAGTGCGGAGAGCTCTCTCTTTCATTAAAGCAGACTGCCTGTCTGGCTCACAGCGGTATCACCAGGCCTCGCTCTGTAATAGGAGACTGAAAGATGAACGAAACAACCTAATTACTTGACGAGCAAAGCACGGCAAGTATATCTGTCTTTTATTTCTTCTGTGATGGTAGTAATAGATGAGGGGAACATATAGTTCTATTTAAAGAATGTACTTGGATTAGTCAGTTGGAGGTCACCTAACTGTAGGCTGGAGTTTATTTCCTAAAGTCTGGGAGGTCCAGAAAAGTCTCTGATGAGCCATGACAGGACGGGGAGGATGCACTCCTCTAATTTATGCTCTGATATGATCTTTGCTCCACACTAAAGAAATACAAAGTCAGAATGTGTGTGTGCATCTTATACCGTACACAATCAGACACGCAGCCACATGTGCTTTGCACGCATGCCACACACGACGGTACATAAGCAACGTGCATGCGAAGCCCCGTACGCACACATGAGCAGCGTTAGTGCAGCAGAGGGCTCGAGCCTCCATGTGACAGATCGAAGGGCTCCTGGGCTAATTTGAGAGGCAGCAAGCTCACACAGCCTCTCCTCTTTCATCAGCACCTCCTAACTACGCTGTCAAAGCTGCATTGCATGCCCTGCACATGCCTAAGAGCTTTACTAGCCCAAGAAATAAGTTCAGCGAGGTTCACTGTGCTTCTCGGTTAGGACTAATGCCGTCAGGAGTGCGTCGCAATTTGTGTAGTGTGTTATGTACACTGGAAAGGAAACCATGCCCTCTGTCCTTTACAACTTTACACTGCTCTCAGTGTAGCTGCCCTAAAGTTGATCTGGATTTAGTGTGGCAGGCACAGCAGTTGCCCCTAATAACAACATTGTTTTAAATTACATTGTAATAGGGTTGAGTAGCGGCACGGTGTCCAACTGTTGAAAACAGTTTGTCTCCTGAAAACTTCCACTCAGCTCTAATATGTATGAACGGAGTGTCCTGTATGATTCCTCAGAGAAAAACAAAAACAAATGGAGAATGCACTGAAGTTACAAGGGATGATAAAGTCAATACTTTTACGAGACAGGTGTTTGTTGAAATATGGTGCAAAACATTTTTATTGCCATGGAAATTCATTCAAAATTGGATGATGAATGACTTGAGTTTCACTGCAGCAGAGCACAAGTATTGTTGGACTTTCCCTCTTTTCCAGATATGTATGAGAACGATTCGGAGCTGAAATGAAACTGACATGGAAACCATTATTCTCAATTATAATAATTTGCGATATAATCTGAACACTATGGTTGATTGGATCCCTCTACGCTTGATTGGAACAGCGATGAGGTCAGGAGGATGGACGGAGGAGAAGTCGAAGAGAAAATGCGTGGGTGAGGGCGAGGACAGAGGGAAGTGAGACACTGATGGTACGGATAGAGGCGGACTGCAGGATAGAAAAAAGCGCAAGGGTGTGGGGGCAAGCAGAGGAAAATGCAAGGAGACTGATGTGCATCGTGTCAGTGCTAACTCTAATCTGAAACATGAGCAACCCTTAAAAAGAGATCTAAGTTGGGAAAGGTTCCAAACCCTGCTGGCCCGCTTATTATTTGTTCCCAATAAAAGTAGCTGCTTACAATATCCTGTAACTTTGCTGCTCTGGCGTCGCCAGAGGACTCTCAGAAACTCCAACGCTGGTGATTTATCATCTGCCATCTGTAGGTTTTTGCACAGCCACCTGGTTCCAGTGGCGCCAGCGCAGTGGGGCTGTGTAGAGGTGAACAGTCTTGAGGCATTGGGTTTGTCCAGCTTCACCCCGACACCGCTCCGTGGAATGCGGATGGCCAACGTCATCGGGTCATTCAGTCCTCGCCTTGGGGCCTATGACCTCACAGGAAGTAGTTTTTGGATGAGTTAGATGCACAGCAAAGAAATTGTCCCCTCTGGGTAAGGAGGAGAGTATATTAGTGCAGAGATGTTCTGTTTGTAGTGGTGACATATGTGTAGGTGGGAGAGAGAAAGAGAGAGAGAGAGTAGGTGCGCCAGGCCTCATAGGATTGGCAATGGGCCTGACAGACCGAGCTCTCTTTAGACCAGTAGGTGTGGAGCTCTTTGTGAGAAGGAGTTCAGTGACTGTGGAAACAAGGGCAGGCCACGGTGCATGGTTCTTCTCCAGTTCCAAGGAGGCCGATGTAGGTCGACAGCTGGGCGGGCCAGCCGGTACCAAAAGCCTTTCCTGCGGCACGATATGAGCACCGAGGGGGAGCGGCTGCGTGGCTGGAGGAGGCCAGGCCGGCTTGAGGGGTGCAAGCTGCACGAGCACTGCTGCAGGAGTCAATAACACCTAACATACTTCATCTCCCCGAAGGTATTGTTCATTTGTGCCTGGAATAAGTTTCCTCTAAACTCGACACAGCTACTCCAATTCATTAGTGTTCACGGTATCGTCTTCCTTTAAGACGTATAGACAGCATGAGTTTCCGAGCAGTAATCTGTGTTCCACTGAGATCTATTTTCAGAGTTAAGATATGGAGCAAAGATGTTTTTTGTGAAAGTGCCTTTGGGAGACTTGAGGGCGGCTCCGGGTTGTGGGCCTCTCTCACTTCCAGCATATAAACACCCATATTTATTTTCCCTGGGTCGCATTGCAGCTGAGGCCACTGGCCCGTGTCGGGGAAAAATGACGTCGTATCGGTGGCGCCTGTCTCCCAGGCAGGGGGTCAAGGGTCACGGCGGGAGGTGGCGCTGGAGTCGCAGAGCAGCGGAGCGGTGAGGAGACTGGCAGTCTGCTGGGGTCAAACTGGGCACTGCTGAATAGGCAAGAGTGGCCAATCAGATAGAGCAGAGGGCAATTTGTGCAACCAGGGTGAGCTTCTACCTACCAGGGCTGTTTGCACTATGATATGATCTGTGTGTGTGTGTGTGTGTGTATGAGAGAGAGAGAGAGAGAGTGAGAGGGAAAGAGAGAGATGGCTTACTCTTTCTAGATCCCAGTATTGTCACCTTGGGGCCAGAGAGGGGACCGGGTGAAGGAAAAAAAGGGCATGATCTGGTTTCTCCTCAGCAGGAGTCTGCACGGCCTCCTCCTCTTGGTGAGGAGGTGCCCAGTTTAGAGTGCCAGCGCAGGGGCTCAGTGACAGCCCGACGTGTCTATTTCAATCAGTTCAACCCTCCTATCCCAGTCTGTTGGTGAATATGTCGGGCTTGAGCTTTGTGTTGTGCTGACACGGCACATGAGCCTCACATACACATGCTGTGGTCTGAGCGGGGAACTTTTCAGCACTCAGGGCCAGGAGAGGGGCTGGGTGATGTGGCTTCGATATCATATCGCACTATGTTTTGATAGTATAATCACATGGAGTGGGATGGCATTCAGTTTTTCCAATATATGTATAAAAATGCGTTATGAAAAGTACACGACTCCAGGATACCAACCACTGAGTTTACACGCTGTGGTCTGAATGTGAAACTTTCATCTTTCTGGTTGAGGGGCTTTGCCTTTCTCTCTGTCCAGACCCACAGTTTGTATTTCCATACTGAGCTGAGCAATACGGGTGTATGTTATATCGCAATCATCATCGAATTTTGCACAGTGTAACTTTGATAATATTTGCTTTTCTATAATTAAAATAACGCTTTCTAAAACATGGCCCTAGCTTACCAACGAGTGATTTAAAACAGATTTAAAAATAAAATGTCCATCATAGTTGTTTACAGTACAATACAGTATGTAGCCATTCTTTGTGCAGATCAAGTTTTGTGGCTCTTGCCTGAGTGTTGTTTGATGAACATTTCTGGTATGCGGTGAATATGATATTGCGAGAGCAGGGTGGTGAATATCTCCGCGGGTCGGGCGAGGGATGCTGAGAGCAGAGCGGCAGAGATGAATTCAAAATATGACTCTCTCATGTGTCGTATCATATCATGACAGAACACTTCAAGTTGTGTTCGTTGGACTGCGTTCACCTAAACAAGACATTTTTAAAGGGAGGAATTAAGTAACATCCGACCTTACCCATAGTCAAATATTTACATTCCACGGCGGGAGTGTAAGATTGGGTTCGGAGCGAAGTGTTGGCCACGGAGCGATGGAAAAAGCAGTTATGTCTCCATTCTGCTCCTCTCTCCTCTGACCTCCTGGCTGATTTTGGATCTTTCTTCTCTCCCTCTGCCTCTATCTCTTTCTCTGACATGTCCTGAGGCTCTGGTTGTCCCATTGCTAACCTGTTGCTCATCTGTGCGCACACACACACACATACACACAAATACACACAGAGTGGAAAAAGAGGTGGAAACAGAGGAGGAGAAGGGGAGGAGGAGATCACCTTTAAAGCGCGCTGGCGACGCGCATTCCCCCTTTAAGCGTGACATCAGAGGTTGTTTCACATCTAAGCTATAATTACCTGAGCAAATATGTGGAAAACTGTGAGGCAACACGTATCGGGCCGATCATCTGGCCCTGTCGGCAGGCAGACGGCGGTCCCACTGTTGCACTAATGACTTAATAGGCCCCCTTAATGACCAAATAGCCCGCTGCCATCCAGAAGCACTTAGACAATTATGTGCTGGCCAGAACACGGCAGGCTGACGGGGAGACAGAGGGAGGCGGAGAGGCCGGATGTGGACGCTGAGAGAGCGGCGGCACTGTAGGGATTAAAAGTACATTTTTTCCCCCTACTTTGTTCATATTTTGTCCTGTTTATTGTCTCCAGTACCTTATACGTTAAAGGAAAAACCCACTTTGCTTTAATGGGCCCGTGCTGTTTAGTACTGTATTCTTCTTATTCCCAGACATAGCTGGCCAAATATAAATGGCGTTAAGTCAAATTGAGATATTTCAAGTACAGCTGCAATTTAGCTTGACAGTAGAAATTGTTTCAATTATCTAAAACATCAGCAGGAAATGTCAGGGTTGGGTGTCAGCCCGTCCGACTCAAAGCGTAAGGGCTTCTTTCTTTCTGGACACACTATTTTTGCACCCAGCGGCAATACAGTGAGAAATCCCTCAGAGAAGAAGGAGAGATACGACTCCTCTGCTGACTGTAGCATCAATAGATCACAATGTGTCTTACAGTTGCTGAAAGTCTTTCTGGCAAATGTAAAAAATCATTTGCTGAAGTAAAAGGAGATAAAGCAGGTCGAGCACAACCTGCAGAAAACACACCAACTGCTGTACCAAATAACTTGGAATGGACTGAATCCCACAAATTAACAATATCCATCAGACTAATACACTTCAGGCTACTACCCGTGAAGCGTCTGTATTCCTCTTGCTGCTTTGTCCCACTTGTAGCTCCACAGACTTTGTGCAGCGAGGTCATGTCCCTCCTCGCTCCTCTGGGTACCTGGGAGGACTGTGCTAATGACTCCACCACATTGTCACTGAGCTGAGTGCCGCTGAGGCAGCGAGCGAGGCAGGTTGAAGTGCTCCTCCATACTTCAGCGCTCAATGTGCCAAAACCATCTCTCTGTCCCTCGCCCACATTCCCCCTCCGATGGATGGAATGAGCGCTCCCTGCTTCCTAAATTGCAGCGGCCTCACGTCACACTGTATGTTGCCCCTGAGTCGATCCTCTTTCCCTAAAATGTGGACCAAAACAGCTCAACACACACACACACACACACACACACACACACAAAACACACACACACACACACACACTCACAATGTTGAGGGGAAAGCATTCCTTTGTGACGTGTAGATTACTCTGATTATTTATTTGTGGTAACTAGTAACTTTGTTTTTTCAATCTATGTTGTTACATTAATTTTTAAAGATTCTTTTCATATTTCATATTATTTAATGTTTTTAAGCACAAATTTTATAAGAAAAAAAGCTGAGAATCCTGTGGCATCTCGTGTAACAAGCCACTAATTGAAAAAAAAGAAAAAAAAATATAGATGAGATCGAGTTAATTTTTTCAGAACTATATTGCTTTACATTTTCAAAATGATTCCCAACACACTTTACATCACAAGCCATATTGCTACAGCATATCTTTGGAGTAGGCAAAAGAGTGAGATACTTTAAATCATGTTTAACTTTTTTTAAAAAGTCAGTGAAGCAAAGTGAATGTTTATTTACTCATCCCAACAGTGAAAGTTACAATAAACTGAACTGAAAGAGGATTGTTTTCTGTGGGCAGGGCAGGTAGTTTCCAGGAAGGGTGAGGTTAACCTCAGGTTGTCTGGGCCAGAGGCTGATTGATCGCAGACAGGAATGCGACTGACTGATTTCCTCAGAGACCCACTGGAATGCTGTTGTCTCTTGTTGTTGTTTTTACCTTTATTCAACCGGGTCAGCCCGGGTTAGAGATAAAGGATCTCTTCTCTGGTGGATAATCCGAGATGTGATGTGTGCCCCGCCAGACATTTCTGCCTGGTATCAATGCATTTCTCTACATGACATTAACATTTAATATTCAGCCATCTTTAAAAGTGTAATCCAGAATTAATGAGATCCATTTTTTGATCTATAGACAGATGTTCTTGAAATATTTGACGCCGAGACGGGCTGTAAATGGAGGGCAACCTTTTACAGTCTGGAAATACATGAAAAGCACATGTTTAGCTGTCACATACTGTTAGTCACTATATCAAACGGCTGGTCGGTAATTTTCAGAGTGAAAACGTCATTCTGCAGGCAGGTTTTGGGCCTTTGATGTGTTTATCTAATGAGGTCGTTCTTAATGTACTTTCAAACTTGCACAACCTCGTGGGGAGGAAATAGTATATGCTCAAGTGTGTGATCCTACTGTGCAGTTGCAAGACTTTTAACCCATAAATACACATGGGGATGCAGGGCGGAGCGGGAAAAAACTAGCAGGATGCACTATGGTTCCCTCCTCACCAATTTAAAATCACTGGCGAGCCAAATCTAAACACACATTTGCATTTTTTTGTGCCTGTCATTTAGCAGCTTGTACCATAAATGGTGAGACAACTGCACCCAACAAGGACTCAGATTGCCGGGGTATATCTAAATCTCCCATAGGGGAACATGGAAAAAGACTGCCAGTGTGCCATGGCATCCAGCTTTCCATGTCAGAGGCCTGGTGGTCTGAGATGAGCTCAGTGGTCCGGCCTGCCTGTGACATCAGCCTCACGTATTACCAGACCGCTCACACACCACTGGGCAGCAGTCATAAATAGGTACCAGGAGAGAACAACTCGGTGTGTGTGTGTGTGTATGTGTGTGTGTGTGACTCATAGCCAGGTTTGTCAGGGATTATGGTAGCATTAGTGGAGGCCTCTCATTGAACCCTGTTTTAATGTGACCCATGCGTCTTCTCTGCCCCCTCTGCCCTGTCCCTGTTATACACAGCCCAGTGGAGCACTTCAACTCTAATTACACCCTCCCCCTGCAACTCTCACCTTTCTTTACCCCTTCTTTCAAATCCACACTTTTACCCTCATTCCTGCTCCCATACCATTCACTTATGTTATCCTACCAAATCAGGTAATCAGGTACACTTTCATAGATGCATTTTTTTTTTACCTTTATTCGTCCAGCAAACCTTTGCTGAACATAATTTGTTTCTGCAAGTGCATGCTTCACGTTCACATTCAAAAACACTTTCATCCCACTACTAAAAGGTGATTTGATGCATCAAAGCTTATCAAAACTACTGCATGCTACTGACTAGCTCCACTGGAGGAGTTAAGAATCAGTCCAGATAATTCTTTAACTGGAAACTCTGATAATGCAGGACCAGTTTTAATGAACCATGATCTAGTGTAAGGTTGCAGTGTTCTGGTCACTGTTGCTCTCAGTTCTTCCTTACCTGGGACAAAATTAGCATTTACCTTTGTTGTGCTGGGACCTTATCGGCCTATTCAAAGTTCTGAAAACATTCTATCTAAAAAAATGATTGTATGAGTGTCTCCTTTAGTCACAGTCCAAGTTCAACTGAGGTTCAGTTGTGCAGCAGGTGATCTAGAGCCATGGAGAAACAGCTACACCCTTTTTCAGTTGTTATGTTGGATGCAAGTTGTATTGCATTATATTTTGGACATTTGAACACACTCAGGGGTCAGTGTATCAAGCAGACATGGGTTGCCTGATAGTACTTTCACACAGCTTGTTCAACCTTGACACAAACACAAGGCAAGCTGTCCCAGGGAAGGTTGTGTCTTTGGGAATTTACCTGAATAACAAGCTGACATTCTCAGCCCATCTCAACAAACTGATTGGATCGACTCGTAAACCTGCTGTGTTCCGGCCCTCTCATCTAATACAACAGTTACACCTACTCGTCTTTTAAACCAAATTATTTCTTTGTTTGACTTGTTCAAAAATTTGTTTGCAAAGCCCCTGGATGGAGGCATTAAACACTAAGTTTATCTCTGCTCCATTGAACTGCGAAGGAATAAAGGAAAACGAGCGTAGAAACCAAGCTCTGATGGCTGCGTCGCTGCCTCTGACTGAGTGTTCATGACTGAGCTCCGATGCCGGTCCCAAACTCCCCGGCCGATGTGAAAACCGCCAGTTGGAGCTCTTGAAACACAGCTCCACTCGTAAACTTTATTAGGGAGCACATAAATCCTCTCATTCCTCCTGTCTCCCCCTGTGCTATTGGGTGGAGTGACGCCCATCCCAGCTTCCCCATCTCAGTGTACCTTTCAGTTCCCGGTCCCATGGCCCGTCCCGAGGCAGGAAAGGAGACAGACAGACGGACAGACAGCGCAGCAGGGAGACAGACAAGCAAGGAGGCTGGCAGGGGAGGGAGACAGAAAGACAGGCAGAGAAGTGAGGAGAGACAGGCAGGGAACCACTGCGGTTTGGTGACGTGGGAGAGAGGAAGACAGACAGGCGAGGCAGAAAGATATGGAGACAGGCAGGTGAAGAGTTTAACAGGGAAGAGAGTTGGACAGATGGACAGAAAGGCAGGGAGGAGAGGAAGATCAGAGGAAGAGAAGAAAGAAGAAAAGCAGGCAGGTAGAGAGAGACAGCGAGGAGAGGGAAGGCTCCAGTGCTATTAACAAGACCTCAAACACAGATGGTACCGGCACACACACATTTGCAGGCAGGAATGAAAGTACAAACCCAGAGCTGAGTGCTGAGTCAAACAAGTTTGAAAAGTAACACCACCCATCCC
>OMKZ01000902.1:0-12297 GCA_900302535.1 Neoniphon sammara
CCTGATGCTAATGCTAAAGCTAAGACTGGATGAACGGGAAACAGAGGTGAGGCTAGGCTAACGGCTAACCGTTGGAGCAGCATCCACACCTGCTGGATGCAATGGCTTGTCGGTGCTGATTGTGTGCGTGTGTGTCAACTTGTGTCAGTGAGTGTGTGAATCCTGCAGCAACATCGTGGAACACTAATTGACAGACATCCAATCATTCCATCACGGATTCGGAGTGACCTGGGGAAGAACAGAAAGAAGGAAAGGTGTGGATGCAGGGTTGGAGGTAACACCTCCCCTTCTCCCCCCAACTTCTTCACCCGGGTTTCCCCTGGACACTGCCACCCCACCACCTCTTTTGTGGAACAGTGACTTGCCGTCACAGCCATGAGGGAATCCAGCAAAAACGGGACCAGAATTCTGCTTTTCACAAGAGGGTGCTTGTTCAATTTTCATCATTCGGTTTGATAACATCGACACACCAGAATGGAATTCACGTGAGGAACTGGAAACTTGCAGTGCTTGGGTCAGTCAGTGGGCCCAGATAATTCTGTTTTGTTTTGTTTTGTTTTGTTTAGTTGAAAAATAAATTTGACTGAATCTTGTAGACAGTGTAAGCCTGCCTGCCATCTGTGTGGGTGAGGATGAAGAAGGCAAGCAGCACTACACTGAGGCGTGCATGGCCCAGTTCGGATCTGTCAGAGCGCTTGGTGCCACCAGTGGCTTCGGTAGAGCCTCATAGGAGCCGACGCTCTCGCAGTGAAAAGGACTACAGAATCCACAAACACAGCAAACGGCACCACCACCCTCCACAGTATCTATGTCAGAGTCCACCTGCTTATATACAAACAGGTATTGTACACCCAAAAAATACACAGAACACACACACACACACCATCAGTGTAAGCCACCTAAACTCAGTTTACCCACATTTTTATTTGTAGTATAGTTTGCCCACCTGTTGGTGCCAAGATGAATCTTTAAGAGAATAGCCAACAGATGTCATGCTAGGATAGGTTCTTTTAAAGGAAAAAATTAGGAAACAAATTATGTATTATATAATTGATTTTTTTTACAGTTATATTGGCTTTTGTCATGTTTATGAAAAACCTCAAAGGCAAAGTTTACCCTTGTTTTTATTTACCACTACACCACTATAAACAGGTGTTCTACACCCATACCTGCAAACTTGTCTGCCTTTGGCGAAATTCAGCATTTGTAATCAGAAATATGCCATCCACACCTTAAATCTGAAGAGTTTTTCTTTGGGGTGGTGGTGGTGGTGGTACTGCTGCCTTTTTAAATTTGCTCCCATGGTTTTTCTCGTACAGAAAAGGCTCTGCTGGTTCACATACAAGCTGTCCATTGTGCTCTCTCTCCACTTGAATAACTGGAACAAGTCATAGTGTGTCAATCAGTTGCGCTGTCATGACAACCAAATTACAGCGTGTGAGGCATTTTCTCCTCAGTGAACTGCTTTATACTGTAGCGCTATCTAAATCAATCTCTATTTCTACGCTAAGAGGTGTACATCATATTTTGTTATCTTACTCCAGAGACTAATGCGCTCTCATGTATGAAAAAGAAAGTGAAACTTAAAATCCTTAAGTTTGCTGCAACCTGACAAGTGATAATAATGGGAGCTGTTCTTTAAGTTATGGAGATATGTAAAACTGCAAGTTTTACATATCTCATATATCTTACATATCTCTACAAGATTCTGTTGGTATGACATTTTTTTCTCACAGTTTTGTCACAATCACTGTTGGTTGATTTGATGTGTATGAAACAACCCAAACCTCAAGGAGGCATCACTAGCTTGGCCTGCCAGAGCTGCGCGGTCAGTTGCAAGGTTACTGCGAAAAACATTCTACTGTTACATACCGTTAATACTGTCAATAAAATGTCACTTCAGACAAATCGAACCATGCAGGTACCACAGAGAGACAGAAAACAATCCACCATCACTTGAGCAACACCAGCAAAATAACTCCACACAGTGAACCGGCCAATAGTTTGTGCTACGCTTCTAAACAGACCAGACCTAGCCTACATCACATGATAACACTGTAACATGCCCACAGCCTCAACTGTTGGTCTTACACTAAACATTGGCTAGCAAGACAACAGCCACACTCTAAGCATAACACGCAAACGCCTCCTGCATGTAAAACATCCTGGAGGCAACGTCACTGATAACGTCATCATACAGTACCCATCACAGTTTTGTTCAACACCTTGCAAAAATAGAATTGAAACACCACAGGCCTAAATAAAATGACAATCCATACCACACGTTACAGCATACAGGATGCAGGATACCAGCACAAATGCATTCCAGTGAATAAATAAAACAAAAATGTTGCATTTTTTTCTGAGCATTAGAGGGACACAGTGACTGCATCGATCACTGCTCTATAATGAAAACTGTATATAATAGAGTTTATTATAGATTAGTGGCATCAACCGAGTGCTGAGCCAGTGGCTACAGAAGCCAGCAAAGACAAACATAACCTGTTTACTCTCTGGCTTCATGGATTCTGCCACTGTGTGAACATTTTCGGGAATGTAATAGGAGGGGCAGCAGACTGCTGTTTTACATAGTTTTGACTTGAGAACTGGTCACTCATACAGCCAAGTGTTGCATACAGCTAAAGTTAGCAGCAGGCTGGTCGGCAGAATGCCTCCTCCCTAGCATTCTGTTTACACTTTCTATTAAGTTATCACGACTAACAGCAGGTAGATATCATAGATTCAAATGGTGGTCATTCTGATTTAGCCGACAGGCAAATAGTAGCTAAAATAATCAAATAATGCAACAAAACCAGTGCTGTAGCTATAATATACCAGAATGTAAACGAAACAGCTACCCAGTCAGTGTGGCAGCACATAAAGTGACAAATTGTCGTCAGCTCCCGAGGTCACGTCGCGCTACTTATCCAGCGGAATTAGCTCTAACTCCTTTTGAGGTACTGTAATTGCTTGCCAGTAGTAATTTCCATTAATACAAATCATGCTTACCTTTCTTTCTTCAAATCAGTCGTTCCAGAGTTTGTGACAGATCCAAGGCCTCGTCTTTGAGGCAGCCTCAGGTTTGAATATTTGTGTGCATCAGGGTGCGATAAGGGCATTCTCACCCACCCAAACGAACTGCACCAAGGTGGTAGACACACCAGGGTTCAATTTAATGGCAGGTGACAGGTGTGAAAGCGACCGAAGTGTACCGGACCTAAGAGTACTGTGTTTGAGGTAAGGATGGCTGCGAAAACAGAATTAGTTGAGCATAAAATCTCAGAGAGTGGAGGAGGGTAGACTAGTGTTGGTAGGAGGGGCTTGGATGCCATTTGGCTTCAGTTATAATATGATTTTGAGAACATTGTTATCTCTATCTTGCTTGTTGGTTTGGTGGTAACTAACAACATTTGCACCACATGAAGCAAAAGCTTACATCACTTGCTGTCGTTGAGTTGAACTGTATTGCATCATGTTGACTGCATTTAATATTGCGAGAGCCTTTTGCTATGAAGTCAACAACAACTTGGTCTGCTTAGATTTTTTGGCACTGTGGAAGTCAGTCAATGTCAAAAAGCACACTCAGAAAGTGTGTTTTATACTTTACAGATAGTGGTTTGTCTGTCTGACTTATTGGAAGGACTGAAATCCTGTCACTGTTAGCAAACTTATGTCCGATCGTAAACTTGTGATGTTAATGTACACCAGGATTATTTGGATAGAAAGAAAGCCGTGAATAGAGATTGAAGAGGTTGTTTTAAGTCTGATAGCAGATCTGACTTAACTGTGGAATGTTCAAACATCCCCAGCTAGCTAGGAGAGATGGAAGAGCAAGAAACAAAAGGAGAGAGAGTGAGATGAAGAAAGAATGGTGTATTGTGTATATAGAAGCTTTCAGAGAGAAAAGGGGAGATTGATAAAGAAAGTATAGGGAGGGAGCAAATAAGTTTTAAATAAGAGTTTTCTATTGTGTCTGGTTTCATTAGCAGCTGTGTGAATGGGGTGGGGCCAAGCAGCATGCTCTCAGACCTTCCTCTTGTCTCCTAGAAACCTCGGAGAGGCTTCGAGGGCAAGTTGAAATTTGAACCAACAAATCCCAGCAGGAGAGACCTGAATCTTGAAGCTTATTCATACAGTCTCAGCAATGACCTAAAGCCACCACTAAGGGAACTGTAACCTTTGACCCAAGCAAGGTTGACCAAGCACACTTGGTCTTTCTTACCTGCTTGGTACAATTACCATCCTCCACTGTTTTTCACATCTACTAGAGCAGATAGAGGTTTAAAGAAAAATCACACTTAATGACACTTAATGTTAACAAACAGCTATTGGCAATTTACCTTGCATTTCTGGGAACATTTTGTTGCCTGGTAATGTATTGTTCTTATTCAAGTTTAAGTTCAAGTTTATTTATTTTGCATTCCATATTTGGCCAGTTTTTCTCACGAATAACTGGCGAAATGTAGATGATGTGATATCACGCTGAAATATTTTCAACACAGCTGTAATGGAGTTTGATGGCAGAAAATTAAACATGAATGGTGAGTGACATGTTTTGGTGTCAGCCCCTCAGAATCAAAGGCTTCTTTCTAGAGCTATCATTTTGCATCAGTGTTCACTAGGGATGTGCATGATTGATTGATTATTCCCTTATTTGTTAATGATGGCTGTTGATGAAGGCCAGTGATAATTTGTGGTTAGGGCTGGGCCATATAACCTGAAATCTATATCACAATTAATTGTCACATCTATGTTCTAACGATAAATTTTATTAGCAACAGTGACTGTCTGGGGAGCTTCCTAGGTGGGGAATAAACCCAATTTTTGGGGAGCACATGTATAGTGTTACTGGGTTTTGAGTAATCATAGTAAGGTAACACATTCCATTTCCTGTCATAACCTGGTTACTCTCAATAATCTTGGTTTCTTGTGTTAATGTTACTGAGTGTCCCTTACCTGATGTCTTCCGTTTAAAATAAAGTGCACAGATGAGATGGTGCAAGCTGAGTGATTGTGATTGGTTGTTTGTAGTTATGCTAATATGTGATTGGTTGTTTCAGGCACCCAAATTAAATGGCCTATGCAAGAGAGGAATTAATTTACTGAAAACACTGACATGGACAAAATTAGTTTGGTTGGACACTCATAGTGCCGGTTTCAGTTAGGTTGAAATTTTGGTTTACTGCCCGTTCCTATTTGTGGTAAAATGAATCCCTAGAATCCTAAGAGAAGTTAAAGTAGTACTGAACAGTACTGAGCAGTACTGAGCGTGACATGGCAGTAAAAACATCCGGCTGAAATTCTGCTCTTATTAGCTAGCTAGCTGTTAGCCTGCCAACAATGGGTGTGTCTAAAATAGGCAGCTGAGTGCTGCTTTGCGCTCTTTTGAGAAAGCATCTTAGCAGGTCATCTATAAAGGCATCTCTAAAAGAAGCTGATTTTGAACAGGCTTTCAAGGGTTTTAATGGTCATTACTGCCACCTGTTCCTCATTATTTGGTTGGTCATTATATGGTGGGTCACAAATACAATACTTTTTTGTACTTTTTTTGGACATAGTGAAAATTCATGAGAGAAAAGTTCTGACATTTGGAACAAATTGCTTAAGTAAGTGTAAGTAAGACTTGAAATCCATGAATTTAGTGACAAAACTGACTATTTCTTGGTAGAATATAATACAAGGTAAAACAATGATAAATAACATTTATAGAGTCCTGCATGGTGTTTTCAGAGTTGCCAATAGTTTGTCAGTTGCTCTTTGTTTACATCTGAGCTGGCAGACAGGATTGTGGGGGATCTTAACTCACGAAGGATACATTTACACTGGCTTCAAAAATGGGCCAAATGGAGACACATCAATAGGGAGCATTTTATGCAAATATTTGGACATGTCTCGGACAGGCCTCATTAGGCAGCAATTTTGCCGTTTTAGACACACCCAATGTTAAAGCCTGCTGTATGGAAAGGCTCTGGCTGGATTAACTTTAAATGCAGCTGGTTGCCAGTACTATTTTTCTCTTCTGCTCTCAATCATATCGTTCTGTTGACTTTAGAGTACTAGGAAGATAGTTGTGGATTAATATTTGAATCATTTTTGGGCTTTGCATTGGATTGGCAGTACACTGCGCTGTGTGTGGTTTGCTGTTCAGGTTATTTTTTCTCTCTCCTGCTTTCATCATATCATTCTGTTAATTATAGAATATCAACAGTAGATAATATAGATTAATACTTGAATAATTTGGGGGATTAATGGTTTGCTTGTGATGACAGTTTATGCCAAATGTTGCAATGTGCATTGTACTGAAGACTGCACATTCCTGGAAAAAGGTTCATTTTTTTACCTTTATTGCAATAGATACTTATGTTTTTCTGTATGTAGCTTACTGACAATAAGACATTACTGGAGAGTGACACTTAGCCAAGTGTGTGTTTTCATCATATTGATAATTTTTTTGTCTTCAAGATTGCATTTGTTTTGCCCACAATCAATTAAAGCCTTTGCGAACACCAGCACAAACGAATAATTTGTTTATACCACCCACTGATTAGTTGACCATGAAAAATGTGCACAAATGTGGGGTTGTGCACATCCCTAATGTTCACCAATCATGCAGAGAGAAATCCATCGTAGAACAGGCACAGATATAAATTAGTCCACTGGCAGTGGCTGCAGTGGACCAGAATGCAGTGCAACCACAGCTTTCATTTTTATGAATGTGTTGTAGGTGGAATGTGAAGTGCAATGCTCTCTTCAGTGGCTTTTTCGTAATTTGAATAATCAGGCACGTCACATCACTGCATTGTTCTCTCTCCTCTCACTTTTTCTCGACTGGAAAAACTTTGTGCGCTATCACTACTTGCCCTCTCTACCTACAATTACATAAACAGCACAGAGAACCACTTTATCTCAGTGTGGTCAAAAGGCATTCTGGGAAACATAGGACATCACCAAGCGAAGTAAAAGTAGACGAGGCAGGTTGACGGAAAGTGGGTACACCAAAACTAAATTACAACACTTCATCATAAAAAACTCCCGGAGTGCACTGAACATCACAAATTGATGATATCTAACAGTGAAACAGCATCCGATGAGGGATTGTCCCTTGAAGTGCCTTGTTCATGGGCACTTCAGTGGTAGGTGCTCCAAAGATGAGGACATTACTCAATTACTTCCCCAGCCCAGCTTTTCCCAGCCAATCCAGGGCTTCAATCTAGTAACTTTGTTGTCACAAACAAACAGTGTACTCTTGTCCCAATGTTGTACTGTTGGCATTATATTGCAGAGATGTGTTGCCAGCCTTCATTAAAATTCTGGCAGTGTAATGTTAATGTTGCCTTGCTTACTGGCCAATATACCCAACAGAACATAACTTAAGAACAACCAGTGTGGTCCTTAAACTGATTTAATCTTGAAAAGTGGTTATTTTTCTCATGATAATTGACCAACTAATCCAACAGTATGGCAAACTTTCACTGTAGTCTGGAAAACATTCTTGTAATATTTTAGTTGTGTCATGCAGAAGCAGAATCCTGCAAACTGTTTCATGGGAATTTAGTTTGGAATTAGAAATATGCCATCCACGTGAAGCATATACATCTAGAATTTTTCTTTGGGTTGGGGGCGTCTGCAGCCTCTTCCTGTCAACCGCTTGCGCTTTCATGGCAACAAGGCTACATCACAAGTGAGGCATTTTCTCCTCAGTCAACAGGTATGTGTACAGAATTGATCTAAATCAGTCTTTATTTCTGAATCTAACTGGTGCACGACAGAGAATAATACTTCTTGTTCTCTCTCTCAGCTATGAAAATGAAAGTCAAACTTAAAATTCTACAGTTGCTCCATTGCCTGGCATGTGTCTGTGATCGGTAGCTGGATAATTTTAAGTTATCACAGATGTGTATAACTGCCCAGCACTCAGACAGACAGTTAACGTGAGTGCAGTGCTAAGGCTAACATATTGCTCCTGCTTACCATTAGGTTCCACTGAACACACTGCTGTTACTGCAGGTAAGAAAAATTAATTCATTACCCACCACAGGCCATGATATATTGAAAACACATCAACTATATAAACCTAAACTATTTCTCTCTCTCTGAGGTGTTAGCATTGTTACTTTATTGGCCCACTACTAAATGCTAGAGAGAGAGAGAGTGTGTGTGTGTGTGTGTCTGTGTGCAGACCAGGACCCCCCAGTCTTTGGGTTGTGACAATAGAGTGCGCTGCACAGAGACAAACAGGGCTGATAAGCTCTACCCTGTGTTTTGCCTTTCCCATCTCTCAGTAACAGTTTTCCCAACAAGATTTTGCATTCTTCAATTATCCGGCTCAGTCCAATTCAGAGCTTTAGACACCAGTTATTTAATATTAAACTGGGAATTAGAGTGGATAAAAAACACACTTTCAGGCCATCCTGGTACCTCTATGTGCTGGGCCATAGTCTGTGTTTAGCTCAAAAATGTCTTACAAGCCATGTTTCCCTTCAGCTGTGAGGTGAATTATCAGCAAACTTTTAAAATGAGGCGAAAAGTAAAACGTGTAGCAGTGGACTCCAGCCAGCTATATTGAAGCTTCCTGAACATGATGGGGAAAAAAGATGTAGATGTAGTCTTTCAGAAATTGATTTGTATTGGGATAGTTGGTATTTTTATTAGCTGCGACCAGCAGCTCTATAGGTTGCTCCGTCGGCTGGTCAGTCTTTTGGTCCACAAAATTTCCCCACCCTGTAGCGGCCACAGTTTTCGCCCTAAGAGGCTGAAATTTGGCATGGAGATCAAAGGTGTCTGTGTGAAGGTGTGTCTTCGTGTTCTTGCCGATTGGCAAAAAGGGGGCATGGCAGTGGGAGTGGCCTTTAACAAAAAGGCGCATAACTTCTAAACGGATTCAAGTAACATGGCCAAACTTGTAGAAAGACACACACAAACACACACACACACACACAGACACAGACACATACACATACACACACAGACACTTTCATTAGGGACGGTTTGCCCCACCCCTACACTTTTAGCCATGCCCACTGTCATAACTCATGAACCGTTTGTTGTAGACTCTTGTGGGAGGCATCATAGAACTCAGTAGAGAGTTCCTTTCTTATTGGTGTGGGTTAGCCCTGCCCCCTATACTTAAGCTACGTCCTCTTTCATGATCCATTAACTGTTTGTTTTACGCACTTGTGGGAATCATCATTGGACAAAGCAGAGTTTCTTTTTCATTCATTATGGTTTGCCCCGCCCCTATACTTTAGCCACACCCTCTTTCCTAACTTATGAAACACTTGTAGACTCTTGTGGGAGGCGTCATTGGACTCTAGAGATTCCTTTTCTGGTTGTGTAGGTTATCCCCGCCATCTCATTCTCTTGGTCCATCAGTTCATTGGTCCACAAAAACTATCCATTCATTGGTCCACAAAACTGTGCACACCCTGCAGTTTTCCACCTATGAGGCTGAAATTTGCCATGGAGGTCAAGTGTTTGTGAGGTTGTGTTTGTGAATGGATGCATGCATGTATGTGATCGCAGCTATTGCGAATTAGCGCTTGTTTTAGTGTCACCTAATGTTGGCCATACTTTGCAAAGAAATGCACTGAGTAATATTCAAATGCACCAACTAATGACATGATGCCATTAGGTGGCTATGACGTAGACCTTACATAAATGTCTTTATATATAAATGTTACTACATCGTTATCTGATTGAGAAATACATTTCCATTTCTATTTATTGCATTTTCTTTACCAACAAAAAAGTGGAGCCATCTCAAATGACTATCAAAACAGTTCTACATCATTGGGAAAATTTAAATGAATTTTCTTGTTTCCGTTCAGCTAACTCAGTACATCATAATTTGCATAAAAAATACTTGGATAAAATCCTAGCTAATGTCATGCCCTCTCTTATATTCACTGACTCTTGTCACTGTATTTTACCTAATATAGAAGAAATGGCATTCAATACTGTGAGAATTGTGAATATGTAAAGCTTCCAGTAGTCGGCAGAGACCTCATAACTTCAAAATGTCATGTGTTTAGGAATGCAACATTTACAGTGCAATATCAGCTGTCAGTCATCATAGAAAAGTAATTGAAGATTGGAGTTTAATGCAGGACACTGTGAAGAGAGGAGTGGTATTATTCTAGTGATGGCTCCTATGTAGTTTGGTGTTCAGGACAAAATACTCCCTCTCTGTCTATCGATCTATTTATATGTGTGTGCATGTGCGTGTATGTATGTGTGTGTTTGTGTTCTCTACTCTATCCTTCCTTTATCCTCATGTTTCTGTCATCCCTCTTTTCCCGTTATTATCCCTCTATCTCTGAGAATCTCTCTCTGGTATATAATCTGTTCCTGTGTGTGTGTGTGTGTGTGTGTCTATATTTAGTTGGTCACCTTGTGCAGTCCCAGATGCTAACATGTTGACCCTGATGCCTCAGAAACAGAAAGCCACTGTACAGGACGATAACACACTAGAGTTGATTTCTACTATCCAATAACTCACTGTAAAGATGAGGCACTGCCGGTTCCTTTCATCACAAACACAAACACTTTTTGTACAGTGGTTTTGATACAGGCACCAAAGGTAAAATGACAATGTTACCTTTGGTGAATCACCTTGATATACCAGGAGGAAACCAGTAAACGATTAAAATAAGAGTTATAGCTCCCTGCAACAATGTGGTGGTCTGGAGCATCTTAGCTGTTTGGTTGGGAGGGAAAAAGGGATAAAAGGAGAAAATTAAATACATTAGGTTCAAATAATACCCTTCAACCTTTAGAGGAACTTCACTGAAACCTGCCTGCATACACTGTGGTATTAGTAATGCATTATGGTTGCACCACCCAGGATTTGATTTCACAATTACTGTTAACATAGGTAGTTCAGTTGAGCCAGCAAGGATGTGATTCCAGTGTTTTGGTTTTTTTTTGTTTTGTTTTGTTTTGTTTTTTTAAAGGGGATGAGTTTCACCGCTATGACAACACGTGACATCACAGCCAGCTATGTACCAGCAGTGTGTATAGAGGATTTTCAGCCGACGTTTCAGATCACCTGAACTCTGTTTAGGCCCGCCATACGTTGCCTTTCACATACTGTTGACAGTTTTGGCAGTGTGAGTTGGCAGTCCGGCCGTCATACTGGTGATTGAGTTTGTTTTATTATCCTACGATCGCTTTGATAATGCCAGAGACCTGTGTAGCTGTTTAATGGACCAAATGAGAAGGTTGTCTGTGCATCTGGTCTGTACTGCTCGCCATGAAGTCTTTCGTTTGCCCGCTGATCTGCCTGTTGCAAAAACTAATTTTTATACTTTTTAAAGAAATTGATTTTACTAGATTTTTTTTAGAGTTGTGTCCTAAATGTTTATTTTTTTTAAACATGTTTTCATTGTTTTTCATTTTTTATCACATTCGACAGTTTGTAACTTGGCATATCGAAAAGTGTGAAATTAGTTGAGTATATTAGTTTGTACTCAAACTTAGTAGGCTGCTAGCTTTGCTCCAGGGGAGCCTTTTTTGCCCGCACAGTAGCATAGAGCTCTAGTAACATTTTGATGTTTTCTGATTTTTGATCACTTCTAATTTAGAATTCTTGGTGCCAAAAATGAAGCTGATTTTTCCTGGTGCTGTCTGGAGCATTCTCCTTTTAGTCTCTTTTAGTCTTTTATTTCTCTCTTTTAGTCTCCTTTTTTATTGTGTGGCCTCTTCTTAGTAAAAGAATGCCAGTTCTTTCTTCGGCTCACTTTGTATATGTATCCTGCAATGGTATTTGCAAAGAAGATTTAGAAGCATCACTCTTGTCTGTATCTCCTGGCCTTATTAGCACCAACAGTATCATGCAACAGTATCATGTAATTTGTATGTCTTACAGACATACAAATTACACAGCACTGGTTTCTACGGATACTTTACAACATGTTCTTAGCCAGTCAGTATCCAAAATCAAATTAATTAACAATCAGTTTTATATTCAAAAGTAAAAATTCAAACGATTTTGATGTTAACTTCATCTGGCACCATGGCTAGTAGGTTCTGCAAATTTCTCCACTTCTTAAAATCACCCACACTGGGCAGTTGGTGGGTGCCAGTTTCTACCTGGTAACAGTCTGCAAAATCACAAATACTTGAGACATTTTGTTCCATAACTCTTATTTCTTAAAGATGTTAGATACCATTTTGACCTCTATGCGTCTGCTTTGGTTCTGATGGGTAGCATTTCTTTTAGGTTAGCATAAAGACTTGAAGTCTACAGGAGTCAATAGCCTAGCTCCGTCAAAATAAAAAAAAAAAAAAACCTTACAG
>OMKZ01000906.1:0-11577 GCA_900302535.1 Neoniphon sammara
GCCTTCGTCCGCTGACCCCGCCGGCGGCTCCATTTGTTGAGACAGACTTCAGTCTGGATTCAGATTTGAATGTCAATCGAGTGCTGGATCTGATGATAGAGCAGTGGTGAGGACGTGTGGAGAATGTGTGTGTATGTGTTTGTACCTCCTGTATGTGTATGTAAGCATGAATGTGGTACAGTATTTTTTGTTGGTCATGAATGAGGGAAGGTGTATCCATCCCAATGAGGGCACAAGATTATGAATAGAGGCCTTGTCCATCTATGCATCCATTATTGTGATAGCCTGCAGGTTTGGCTCCACGCAATGTCGAGAGCTGGATTCATTGCAGTGAATAGATCAAACATAACTTTGATGGAGCAACTACAGCACAAGAACACACACACACACATAGACACACCCACTGAAACCCCCCCTCCCACACAAACACACACACATACACACACCATGGACCGATGTTTAAAGGCACTTGGGCTGAGCCAGAAATGACAAACAAACAGCACATTTGTGGACTGACACACTCCACAGCACAATGTTTGCAGTGTGAAACAAAAGAAAACCTGGTGGCATATTAATTTAAACATGCTTCCTGGCTGCGCTGGGAGAATGTTGTTTCTGACTTATCTCCAAAACCCGTTGTCGGATTGGGTTGAGTGTGGCCCCTGGTGTTGACACAGTCAATGAGTCCTAGCCATTCATAAAGCCCATTTAGAGTGTGTGAAAGCCAGACGGAGCATGCAGCTTGTGTGTGGCTTCAGACCTTAACCCTGGTGCCAGACACACAGTCGGCATGCAGGGGCATAAAGCTGGCAGAAGCTACAAACATGCTGTGTGTGTGTTTGTGTAGGTGTGTGTGTGTGTATGTGTGTATGTATTATGTCTGTCCGTGTGTGACTGTGCACACGAGGCAGTTTTTTGTTTTTACACAAATGCTTCCATGTACTATAATTATTTGCATCATTGCCAAATGTTCTTAGTTATTTGTTTGCGTATAATTAGGTGTGCATGCTTGTGTATTGAATGGTTGATCTGAGAGTACAAGTGAAAGACGACACAGTCTTTGAATTTCTCTGTTCACAGTTCAGACCAGACGTGTCATTGTAGTCTCATTGCCAGTGGTCAGTACCTCCAGTGTAGTTATCCAGAGCAATCATCAGAACAACACGACTACCTTGTTCAAGTGACTGTTCTCCAACAGAGCAATCAGGCACCCACCCCAAAAACAGTCTCTCATGCCAATGTACCAGTCAGATAAGTGAGATTTTCCTCATTATTGTGCAAAAACAGGTGGTCAGTTTGTTCCCTGATTAACCCCCAACAATGTCTGGCCCACTGCTTGGTGCTTACACCGCTACTAGCAATGCCAGATTTAGCACACATTAAACCCAAATGCCAAGACCACACCTGCTCATTTAGTGTTAATTAATTTCATACATATATTAATTTCTGCCGTTAAATCTCTGCTGTGCATGTAAATAACAGATGCCACTGTTTTTATTCACAGTGCACTGTGGACTTAGCCCAGAAGGATATATTTGCAGAGTATATCATTTGTATTTCCTGAGACAGCCATCTCTTAATGGGTGAAATGACCAGGGGTTGTCGCTATCAGTAAATGTACATCTCTTTAATAATGATCACATTCTAAGTGATTGATAGGTCATGCTGAGATGGGTGTATTTGTTAGCATAATGCACTTTCAATGAGTTACATTCTGCATGTTACATTTCTACCTGCAGTGCACATACTCAGCTCTATTTGCATGCTGAAGTAAGTATAATGGCACAAATTTATCACAGAGGATATGTGTCATTTGTACCAGATAAATGCAATTTTCGATAAAAGATCTCATTAGCACAAAATTATATTCCAACCCCAATTGGCTGCATGCCCCATCAATCATTTTGGAGAGCTCTGATTGGGTGTCATTAACAGAGGAATGGGAGCACCTTTATTATGTGTTTTCTTAACTGATAGCTGACTGGACACCCTTCTAAAAGACCACTGTATGATGAAAAAAACTGTTATTGTATTTTGTTGCTTACTTAGTTTCTGAAGTGCAATATGCTTTGTGTAAAGGGCACAGTCACTGGCAAATCCAAGGCCATACCATGTTTATGTCATGTTATTTGTACATTTTCGTTGCAGTATGAGTGTGAGCCAGTTTCTTCTTCTGATGATAAACCACTGTCTTACCAAAGAAGACAGCCATGGTAAATTATTGAAAGAAAATATCTGGTACATTAGCAAAACTTTGACTAAACACTGTAGCTTTATATTGAAGCATTTCATGTGCAGCTCTCACTTTAGAGACTATGAAAAAATGCAGTCAGATGTGGATGGATGGCTATGATAATCATAGTGATCAATAAACACTGCCTGCTACACAAAAAAAGAAAAAAGAAAAAGAAAGAAAGAAAGAAAAAAAGATAGGCGGGAGAGTAAGATGCTACCTCCTGTGACTTCCACTGCTTTAGGGCCTACACTGGTGTTTTACTTGTTTCTCATTTAGTTTTGTAACACTGCAGACTTTCCTGTTTCAGGACCTGGAACACCCCTGAGACAGGCTGACAACTTTCACTTAACCCAGGCTAAAAACTCATTTTAAACTGGATTTGAAACTGACTTGACCTGGTTTTGGAGCTGGTTAAGACAAAGGTCAGCTAGAAACCGTGGGGTCTTACAGGTACAACTGATTGTGTAGGCCACTTCTGCTGCTATTAATGCCTGATTGTGAAAAAAATGTCAAATGTCAAAGAAAAAATAAAATGTGTTTGATTGTATTTATTGTATAACTTATTCGTGCATCAATCCCTGTCCAAAATGTATTTAAAAACATTAAGAAAATTAAAGTCTTAATAGATTTTCTATGTGGTTGCTCTTTGTTTCTTTTGTTCAAGTTAAGTGAGCAAGCCACTCACTGCTGTGTTATGGTTTATTGAGAAGATGAACATGCAGATTGCTTTATGAAGAAAGATCAAATGACTACTTATTATTTCTCAAAAACTGTCCCAAATCTTATTCAGACAATCAAATATTAATGATGCTGATTATAAAATATTCATCCGTACCAATAAATGCTATTTAAATATCCATGAAACAGTCATGACTGCCTCATGTCTTGATTGTGTATCTTTGGAATGATAAAATATGAGAAACAGTAGTGTGGTGGTAAATAAAAAAGAGACAAAACTATGTCACTTAGTCAGTGATCATCAAAAAGCAAAATCAAATATATTTATACAACAAGGCATGCTTTTCCACTTAAAGCCCATATCCTTATATAACTTACATCACTCTGGTACCATTTATTATGATGTATAGCATCTTAATAGTATAGATTTTATAGTAAAGTATAGCGATTTATGTCTGCTCAAATTGTTGCAAACTCTATTCTGTAAATGAAAAGTGGGTAAAATGTGTTTATCATCCACTACATAGGAACATAACAGAAAAAACACAAAGTCAAACACCACCAATGACCCAAATACACTCTCCTGACAGAAGTATTATTGAGCCACAGTTTGGGCAAATGCGTGTCCTTGAATAAAGAGGGAGAGTAAAGTATGCCATTCTGATTGTATATTCTTTCACTTGTTTTGATGCTGGCGTTCTGCAGCCCGATAATTATTTTATATTTCATGGTTTTTGTATTTGTCTATATTCCTGCAAGCTGCATCTACTGTAAATTATATCTGCTAAGGGCACAGCGCTCTGCAAGGGACTTGGCATAATGAAAATTGAACATGGACTCCACATGTATCTGATGGATGAGTCAGGATATTTATATATTCCACTCTGATGTCTTGCCAAGGAACTCACATTGCCTTCCAATGCAAGACGAGGCCTTTCGAGAGTTTTTCTTCTTTCCAATTCAGACTTGATGGCTTGAAGCTTTTCTTGCTTTTCAGTGGTTAAGATCCAGTTGCTACAAATGAACTACATGTAGCTGCATACATGATAGTAAGCTGGTTAATTAATTGATTGATTGATTATGGACCCAGTTGTGGTGTGACGATCCATCTCCATTACAAACCAAAATGAAGGCATATGAGGACACAACAGACAATTCTTTAGACGCTCTAACAAGCCAACAGATCTGAGCCAACCAGACTTTTGGTTTTAAAGTGTGTCAAAGCCTCATGTGTTGATAAGTTTAACTCTACGTTACCCATGTAGAGGCACAGAGAGAGAAATAAGATTAGACAATCTACTCTCTTTGCCTTATCTGCCCAGGGGTGAGAGTGTGTTTTCACAGGGGTAATACTCCAAAGCCGTGACTCGGTTGTAATGAAGGATTCTCTGTAATGGCCCCTCTAGCTGTTCTGCATCACTTCCTACTCACCCCCTTCCCCACGATAACCGCTTCCTTCACGATTTCATGGGAATTAAAAGGAGAAAGGTGTGTTTCATATGTAAAGCAGGTAACGTTTGCAGCGTTGTGAGGATGGCTCCATCTCTCCCTCTCCTTCCCTTGCTGTCTCTTGGGTAGTGGTGGGGGTGAGAGTGGGGGGCTTGTCTTTGATCACTGGCAGAAGGTCGCTACAGTTCGATTTCTGTGGCGCGCCTCTGAGAGGTTGGCTGTGCAATTATAACCCATGAGAGAGAAGGCAGGGGGTTGTTAATTTCTCAGTAGCCTCTGTAGCCCGTATCTCAGTTAATCAAGAGCCAGCAATAATCACATGTACAGTATAAGGCATTGGGCATTTGGTATCACAACAGATACGTCCAACCATGTCAAACCCATCAAATCAATAGTTGTACTGTGTGAGTTGTGCATAACAAAAGAGAAGAAGAGAGTCAATTAAGGACCATCAGAGCTTCACGCCCTGGGAACAACTTGTTCTGGGCCTCCATCCAGTTCCTCATATCGATACCTAAAAAGTAATTATTTTTCTTGGTCTATTGAATGCATTGTGTCACAGTCAATGTAAAACACTTTTGCTATGCAAATTTTGGCCAGCATTCAATGCAAACAGTTGAATTGTTCGTTACTTGTTTGGTTATAGCCCAGTTCAATGAATAACCTGAACATTAAGGCCTCTGGGATCAACCACTGAAAACAGCACTGATAACATCCTTTCTTTATTCCTTTTAATAGCAGGTGTGTTTCTTGTTTCATTATGACCTCAGCCTTACTGAAACATTATGCCATATTGAATAGCAGGCACACGAAGCACCTGTCTGAGGACAGGACTTGTGATCAGGTAAGTTGAAGTTGTGGCCTATTTAATCTTTCCCTCTCTAGGCTGTCTGTCCAGCTGTGCAGACACTACACAAAAAAGAAACAAGCACAGCCATCCAGTCCCTTCTGAGATAGATAATGCTGCACAACACATTCCAGTCATGAGCCAGTCTTATACAGAAATTCGGTTTTGTACTCCTTATGTTGACCATCAGACTTCTTTCTACAAGTCTACAAAAAGACAAGAAGAAATCTGAACTTTTCCTCTTGGGGACAGAGATATTTGATATATGCATATACAGACCAACCCACTACACAAGTCCTATTTCTTAGTGTATGTATTGTAGGGAATTTCCACTGTATTATCGCTCCTCTGCCCCAAAAAGGAAGTGTTTGAAAACTTTAAATTTGGTTCTTCTCCAAGCCATTAGAAAGCATCGATCTAATAAAGAGCACATTGAAAGACACAGTATTTTATTTAATTGTATTAAAACATTTGAAAAAAAGGCTAAACTGGCAGGATGTATGCACACTATATGCAGGATAGATCCACAGTGCAAGACCTCTGCCACAGTATAGAGGCTGACGTTAAGGAATCACAGTTCAATTATTCTCTTTATGTTCAGTATAACTAATAGCCTTGTAGTTCTCCCCACCACTGCATCTAATTGGTTCCTCTGCACCTCTTTATGAAATCTCTTATCATCCTGTACAGGCAACCAATATGGAACTTGCCTTTCAGCGTTGCTTATAGTTAAATTACAGCTGTGGGAATTTTACATCTACACTGCTCTCTGATTTCGAGTGCACAAAAGTATGTTTCTGTGTTAAAATCTTGCTAAAGGGGCGTACACTTTTTAGAATTTTTCATAAGACATGCCAGGGTACAGTTTTATCCTGTGAAGGAAGGATGCCCTGAAACTGTGTAAAGTAGCCTACGTCTGCGTCTGTGTCTGTAACTAGAGGGTTATACAGCTTTCCAGCTCCACAACACATCAAACTGCAGGATTGGTTAAGTATGAGCTGAACAGTCTTTGTTTTAAAGTATCTGAGACGGGAAAGGCTAATTGGACTAATTAGTACCAAAACATGGCTTGACTGTGCAATCTTTCTGCACCACAGATGTTTAACCTCATTTAGATGACAAAAGAGATGGCAAGAAAAGAGCTTCATTTAAAGGCTACCAAAACCCAATGTGACATTGTGGAGCTCTTTGCCATCACAGGGAGGACAGTCAAGAATTGTAAGGGTAAGGGTAAGTTACATAATGGGATTTAGGACTGGTGCTTTAACTGACCTTTACCACAATATTGGGAACCTAAGCTACGCAAACTGAGCCTCTTGACAGTCAAGTTGAGGCTTACTACCCTGTGGGATGAAAACAGACCTCCTTTTTACCACTTAATGAAGTTACCCCCTTTTTTGTCTGAACCATATTTTCTCTCTTGGCTTACTGTGACCTTAAAGATAAGTTTCCAGACCCAAACCCTTAAACTTTACTACAGCAACTACACTGTGACCACTTACAAAATATGGGACCCAAGGCAAGAAGAGTTTGTGGGCTTTGAATTCCATGAAAACAATTTTACTTTTTTATATATATGTAGGTGTTGCCCCTCATAAATATATATAACGGGCAATACCAGTTACATAAAAAAGAAAATTCTGCCCGATCTTGCTATTTTTATCGTTCACTGCTGCAGTGCTTCACAAAATCAGTCCAAAATTACTCCACAGTGCTGCTCACACATTGCCGAGTACCAACAGAAAAGTGAGCCAGAGGCTTTTTGGTAACTACGCCTATCGTGAAAATTTTATTAGTATGCTGTAGGCTTGGAAAAGGATAAATATAGATAATATTTTCAGTTATAGTGGTTTATATCATTGTTCACATTATACTAGAGAAGACTGAGAAGCGTTCCCAGGTCCCCTGAGTGTTTTGATACCAAACGTAGGTATGCTATTGTTGCGATTAAATTTCATATAATTGATGAGCAAAAAACAGTATAATGATTAACAGGGATTAACAGGGTGCTGGCTATCTAGACAATTCTCTGAAGACAGAAGTTACACTACGAGCTAACAGACAATCAATAGGTTATGTGGACTGAGAGTATCAGTCAGCACTGCTTGTCATTTCAGTATTGTCTTTCTGTCATCAGTGGGGTAATACCTGCACAGACGGGTTACTCTTCTTTGCTGTAATGTTTTCCACTGCAGTACACTATAGTGCTTCCAGCTTAGAAAACCTCTCGGTGATGTAAGACCATGCCACTAATACGCCGTGCAAAACACGTCAAATGGCCAACATGGTGCATCCCTCACAGTTGGCAAAGCTTAGTACCAAGAATTTCAATTATTCCCAGTCATGAGAACAGGCCCACTCATCGTCCATGTGAGACAGGACAATTGAGCAGAATGGCATGATGGGATTTTTCAATGTAACAGTTTATGTAAGCCTCTTGGAAAAAAAAAAGCATCTTGTAATTGCATCTTGTAAAACCTGGTTTTACTTGTGTAGGGTTAAACAGAGGAACAGATGTGAGGCAACGGCCACTACACCAAATTTCCTCCAGAGTAAGCTTTTCTTTGACAGGCAGCTTCCAGGAAGTTAATTTTGTTTTTGAAAAAATGAACAGGCAGGGTGGAACGTTTTTATTTTTTCTGTTACTGGCTTTGTTAGGAGGGGAAAGGAACAGAATTACAATTCGCATTCAAAGGTAAATTTGCCAAACAAGCTGCCACTTTAGAGTATCCTGAAACACACAAGTGATTCTACATTTGTTTTCAGTGCTGTTTGTAGTAAATTGTCTTCTTTCTATCTGGTTGCTATTACTGTAATTATGATGATGATAATTTTAGATATTTTGTCACAGGTGTCAACTGGGTCCAGATTGGAGTCCAGATTTGACCTTGAAGTTGCTATCAATATAATGGAGGGCAAAGAACAAGCAAAAAATTGCCAGAAATATGTGGAGCCCCATAAAAAAAAGAAGAAATAAAATCAAATTTAAAAAATAAATTAAATAAGGTGAACACTGAGGACCAAGGTTCTCTAAACTGTGGATGTTTAACAAGATAGGGGGGATTTAAAAATGAAAACAAACAAGTTGTACATACAGGCAAGTCTGTAGCTTATATAGGCTACTGCTGATATTTCAAAATTGCATGACAGAACATCGCACTATTTGACAGTTTTTATCAAATTATTTAGTAGACTTTACATATAAAATAATCTGTTAATCCAATATCAGACATCTTTCAAACATCAGTCCAACATCAATAGGATTTGACAGTTTATTTACGCTTGATACAAGTTAAAATGCAGCATCTACTCAATCTAAACCCAGAAATGTAAAGGACAAATGTAAAAGAAATATGGTATCCGGAGACATAAGGCACAAAAGACACAAACACATTACAGGACATGACACAGTGGCCACCTGATGGTACAAAACCTTATTTACACAGGACAAGACACAAAATTATCACAGGAAAATACAGGACACAACAGAAGATAATCTGATGCCTCACTGTGCATTTTGTCACACTGCCTGGTAGACCTGATATTTGTCCCCCTGAATGTTTATTCTCTGGTAGAGTCTAGATTTAAGCCATATCAGATGAAACAGTGTCTGTGCCACATATCATCGCTGTGCTTTCTGTATTTTTGTGTGTGTGTGTGTGTGTGTGTGTGTGCATACAGGTGTTTGAGCACGCTCTCTATAGTCTGCTTGTAAAGGACACAGCTGAGTTCCAGTGCAGCCTGTGTGCTAAGCTACACCACTCTCTTCCTCTCTCTGTCCTTTCTGCTTCTGCTTCCCCGCTGGGTCTTTTCTGTACTTTTTTAGTACCGACTCATGTTTGAGGCCTAGTGTCAATGACAGCCCACCTCACCGACTCAGCCTCTGTACAGTTGCAACATAGCCCAACCTTGCCTCCAGCTGATAGCATTGTAATAATGAAAAATAGATGCTGGTGGTTTGTGCATGCCTGGCTACATTTTAGAGTGTGGGTGCGTGTGTGCATGTGTATGTGTGTGTGTTTGTCTATTAGTGTTACCTTTGTGGGTTTGCAGGGAACTCTGGTGAGGTGGTAGGTGTATGCAGCCTCTAGCCATGCTTCATCCATGTTAATGAGGATATAAGGCCTCACATCCCTACAAGGTCATACACACCGTAGGAGCTCTTTTCTGGGGGGATTAGCTGCCCCCTGCATCCTTATCCCATATGCCCTGTATATGTCCATTGATCCAATACATCCATATATGATCAGCAGCAGTGGTCCCTTTGTCTCTTATTTTTGTTATATGGGGAATAAACTCACAGGAGTGGTTCAAATATTACCCTGCTGAAAATTACATAGTTTATATATGTGTCTCATTGAAATGGCAAATGGATATTTTATATGTACTCAGTGCACATTTGAAAACGCTTGTGTTTAAGGCTGCAGGTGTGCCATGTAA
The DNA here is from genome assembly GCA_900302535.1 of Neoniphon sammara. Lineage (NCBI taxonomy): Eukaryota > Metazoa > Chordata > Actinopteri > Holocentriformes > Holocentridae > Neoniphon > Neoniphon sammara. The sequence continues at coordinate 9,651 of OMKZ01000906.1, forward strand.
GAGTGTGTCCTTGCATAATGTGAATGGCAACTGTCATGTATGTGACAACAAGCATGCAATAGTGTTTCTTTGCACCGTTGATTTGCCAATTTTGGGTTTGTGCAAAAAATCCTGGCATGGCTCTGTCCATTCCACAGTTGTGTTGCTGCTCTATGGCTGGCTCTTTAAGCCCTCCAGAATCCTTCCAAGGAGAGATTGCCATGCTTGAGCTAATCTCAGAACCCAGAACCAAATCTTGCACTATGGCAAGCTAGTGGATGTCTGTCAGGAGAGATTCTGCTCCCTCTACCTTAACAACCAAGCCAACCAAGCATGACCCCCTTTCCTCCAATGGGAGGCCCACACAGGCCAACAGTCTCTCCTCCTGTCTGTCTTTGTCATTCAGTCTCATAGAAACTCTGTAATCCAAATTGATAGGAGGGATGAGGGACGCGACATGAGTCATAAATCGGTCTCAAAACCTGTTCCAGCTTTTGAATTGTTTCTCCAGTAAGCTCCCTCAGTTTCTTGTGGGTATAGCTGGAGCAGAGGCTGCTCAATGAGGCAAAGTGTCCATTGGTGCGTCTGTCATAGCTGTATGATGTCCAGGCCAGCTGCAGCTGCTTCACACTGCCTGAGTTTGGTGCTTGGGTAAGCCACAGTGTAAATTCTCTTTTCCCTCGCCCCCTCTCCACAGGGGGGAGGACAGAGTGCAGGGTCAGCTATAGAGTGCAGCCCTGGAGCTTTTAGGGATTTTATTGTCTTGCTCAAGGACACTTCAGCAGGATGACTGCATGCTGACATCGGGGCTTGAATCCACATGCTGTGGTCTCCAGTTTCGCTGTGCCAGCCTGATCAGGAAGTGCTGGATACATTTGCTCAGGAGCTGTTCTGCTCCTGTTTATCCTGTTAAGAAGAGGGGTCAGGACTGATGGAAGTGAGGTAACCAGTGGAGAGCCACTTGCTATCCCACAGATGAAGCCTGCACCTTGGATTATGAATCATGTTGCATGTAGACGGAACAAGAAAACTCATCCAGGATTGGGCCTAATGTGTCCATGTTACTGACGCAGAGTGACTTTAAGACCAGACAGAAGACTGTTCTGTTCAGTTTCCCACTGAATTGCATTTACTCACATGTATCCAGTCTTCAGGCTGCAGGAGAGTGAGGGCTGCATGCAGAAACATTACATGGGGAGCATTATTTTTCAACACTGGATAAGAGAGTCTATTTCACACAGGCAGATCTTAGGTACAGAGTAACTGGCCCTCCAGAGATGCGGATTAAGTGAACTGAAGGCTTCAGCATATCCCTTCCCCCCAAGTCTTTCCACATATTCACATGATCCACATGCTGCCTGCTGCCCTTCGATACCGTAGCATTTATTTTTCTGTCCGTCCCACACAACTAAGGCATGGCTCACTTCCTCTCGCCTCCCTCCTTCGCCCTATCATCACTGTAAAATACCTCACCCCTGCAGACAGAGACAGATGGAGAGAGCAGCATCAGCCCCCCACTCAGCTCCAATGATTTATGCCATGGTATCAAACACATACACACAGACACACACAGTTGCATACACACACATGCATGTGATCATACATCAGTGGATGAGATTGCATGCATAAATACGCATGGACTTTCTGGTGACACAGAGCTGAATGCATGACAGCACCTGTCTTGTGTGAATGTTAAATGCCAGAGCTCCAGGGCTTTTTAAAAGGACATGTGCATCTTTGAAGCAGCGGCAACAGAGTCTGACATCATTTGTCCCTATCGATGACAGTTAAAGAGGAACAGGCTGAAGGCACATTCTTCCTCCTTATTCCACCTGACGAAGGTGTCACACGTAGAAAGGCTATGTCATACTAGGCTGTGAGAGTTTGCTACCAGAGTGGAATATTGGTCGTTCTGTTGGTAGGTAAATGCCAACCTAGCAATCTGAGT
>OMKZ01000910.1:5872-43200 GCA_900302535.1 Neoniphon sammara
GGGATTGCCTGTTTCTGTTGAAGATCTTGAACAGAAATAAACCTGTCTGCTCCTTATTCTGCCTGACTCTTGTCCATTTTTTGAGAAGCCTTCAACTTTGATTTTTGCCTAAGTTTTAGAGACCAACTGAGAAAGCTTGTGCTATCATCTGGCCAACTGAGTACTGTAGTTTTGCCACTACAGTAGCTGGTCCAGTAGTCCACAAAGATGGGGAAAATAAAGTTAGTGGCTTTAAGTGGCTTACGGGAGATATTTTACATGTCACTAATGATTGTTATGTACAGTATGTGACTAAGGTTCATGGCAGGGCTAACGTCAAACGTTTTGTAATGTTCAGGACAATGTGAAATATTTCTATAATAATAATTTTGGTTTGGTAGCTTAGGGGAACATGCAATTCTCTCTTTGAGGAGTGTTTATGGATATGTTGTGTTATGTGTTGATATATGTCATGTGTGCACTATCTACTTGTCTGTTGTTGTTGTTGTATGTTAATTGCACTCTCTTGAATGCCCAAGACAAATTTCTCTCAAGAGACAATAAAGGCTAATCTAACCTAATATAATCTAAACTTAATACAGTGTTAATTGTGTTGTTTTAAAACATGCTAATATACATAATTATATTCTATTCAGCTGTTTGGAAGTACAAATAAAACATGTAAAAACATTAATTTAAAACCTTCTCATCAGCATCATCATGAATGAACTTTTATTCTTGTTTAAGGTAATGTATGACACAAGTGTGTTTGACTAACAGAGTATCGTTGGAAGCATCTTGTCCATAAACACCATTTTGGAATTTATTTACTGAACATGTACAATCAGATTATGAACTTTGTTAATATAACAGAGGTATGCATATTATTTTTCTTTTGTGTTACATAGGACTGAGGGAGCATTGGCCCATTTTCATCTTGAACAAGGACACACAGTGTCATAGATGTGAAGCACCACTCTTCATTCAAACCCATATTCTATTGCCTACACATTTGTGTTTCGCAGATATCGCAAATGTAGGTATTTATTTGCTGGCAAGAACAGCTTGCATTATAAGCTATTATGTTTGGACATTGTCACAGGCTTTTTGAAAAGAAGCTGTTATGGAAGTAGCCTAGTAGCCTGGGTTGAAAATATTTCAGACCTTCAAATTTGTGAATTTTTTTTTGTGTGTTCTTTGCTGTTTGCAATTTTACAGCACTAAATGTTGTTGCAAACAATTTTGCTACTTAATATAACCACAATGGAATTAATTAAGATTAGATTAAGATTTCAACATATATCCACCATGTTTTTCAAGTAATGACCAGTAACCTTTCTCGTCAAACCTTAAAAACTGTACATGCTCAGAACAAGTCTAGACTGTAGTAACGAGTTAAGGTGTTGACATGTCCAAGTATTTCAGTTAGTAAGTGGCATAACCCAGATATCTTATTTGTGTTTCTCATAACCGCGATAAGAGCTTACTCAGGTAATGCAAGGTGTTTTCTATATTTCTACACCCTGGTCAGTAACCTGAATACTGTGCACATGTAAACGTAGTCCCAGTGAGTGAATGAGTGAGTTTCACCTACAGCTCATAGAGGTGCTTTGCATCTAAAAAATTACGTTAAGGGAATATAGGGCCCTGAGTTAGCAGGCAATCTGCTAACGTAGCTGGCTGCTTATCACCTTTGGCTGATCACTCACTTACTTGCCAAGTTGACCTGTGTATATGGGATGAGATTTGTGGATTATTCTTGTTCTTGTTCTTTTTGTTCTTCTTGTTCTTCTCCTGTCAAAAATGATCTGCACCTCAGAGACCTTACTTTTGTCTTAAACCCAAGGAAGCTGACTTAGAAAATGGCAGGAAGTTGAATTTTTCAAACTGTTGTACTCAGGAGCGGAGCTAGGGACTGAAGACATTCAGGGCTGAGCCCAAACATGTTGTTTTATTTTAAACGTGTTATTTATGGAAAAATCTCTCTCTCTCTCTCTCTCTCTCTCTCACACACACACACACACACACACATGAATCAGATCCAGGATTCCTATACCACCTGTACCAGTCAGAATATAGAATTCTAATAAACTGCACAAATTTCAGTTTCAGTTTCTTTGCAGGAGACTCGACCTTATAAAATTGAGCACCACAAAACAAAAGAGTATTACTATTTAATATGCTATTCTCGAGATTAAAGACTTCATCTTGGAAATACATAAAGTGAATTTATCTTTTATACAGTACACAGGTAGGTATTTATAAGTTAGCCTGGGTATGCAGCATAAAACATACAGCTGTACAGTGCAATGTGTGCCTGTGGCTGTTACTTAAGCGAGCTGGATTTGGTGGTAAAAGTAATAAACTGGTGTTCTGTGAATCAAATACATGCCGTTTTTCTAAAAGACACCAGGGATTTGTCAGAGGTCTTAAGTCTTGTTCTAAGTATATAAGGTTTATAATTACTTAATAATACAAAAAAATGTGCTGAGTATTTGCCACATGCAGCCACAAGACAGTCAAAAACCACAAGGTCCCGGATCCTGTTCCAGCAGGATCTAGCACAAATTAAGCCCTGTAATAGGCTACTTTTTTACACAATAGCTTACACAATAGCTTACTGGGGCACTACCCAGTAAATTGGTTGGGAGATCTTAGATGGGTCTAGTAGCTAACAGTAATATCATGTAGGTGTGCTAGAAATTAATTTCAGCTGAGCCTGCACTAACCTGAGGCAATATTTTGTGGTGTTGTTGATGGATGAGGCTGAGTAGATGTCACCCTGTACTTATCTTTGGAAAACTTTGATATATCCATCAGGTTAATTAATGTAACACTACCGCCAGGTCCGACCACAAGTTTTTCTCCATTCTGCGACTGGAGTATGATACGATTCCATGTATCCAGCTATTTTTAAAATCATCTCTGTGAGTTCCGTATTAACCGTTTGATTTTCACAATAATACGCGAAGTTAATATAGCTTTAAGGCAAGTTAATGTGTTGAAGAAAAATGTCATTAACAAAGCAGCAGAAAAAAGTTACACATCATCTGGCAATTAAAATAGTGATTTAAAAATTAGATCCGGGGGTTTTCTAAATGCATCCGGGGCTTAAGCCCCTTTAGCCCACACCTGGCTCCGCCACTGGTTGTACTGCTTCGTGGGTAGGACACATTGGAAGCATCTTTTTGAGGTTATTTGTCTTAGTGGATTTTAATGATGCATACTACAGAAGAGGATTGGGGCCACATGAAAATAAATAAGAATGTTATAAATATAAAATTTTGACCTGGTGCTGGCTATAGAGGAAAGGTCATGGGGTCACCAGCTTTCATCCTCTAGCTATCTATGTTGTCACCAAATTTATGGCAATCCACCAAATCCACCATCAGATTTTGAGACATGCTGCTCTTGACCTATACTGCTGACTGAACAACACTGTGACATATAAGCCCCCACTTCCCAGCAGGGCAAAACTGATGCTTTAGTCTTAGAAATATGACTTTCCACATAATTCTGACTTGTTCTCATTAATGCCTCATAACTCAGTTTTTTTTAATTATATATTCATGTGACCCTAATCCTCTTGCATAGTGTACAATGGTTCCTCAGGCGGAGTAGAAAATTATGCAACATCTTGACATATCAACAAAGAGCAATGAAACTTCCCCTAAAATAATGTTGGGTGGAGGTCCCCAATAAGTTTTCCAAAATAAATATTATCATTATCTAAAAGTTTCATTTAAATTTTATGTAAAAAATGTCAGTAGACAATCACATTGCTTCCTTTTAGAATGGTCAGTTCTTTATGAAATGCTGCTTAAATTATTCAGAACTCAGACAAAATCTGTGTGAAGCCTGGCCTCTAATGATGAATAGCAGAGTGTCTGGTCTTTGGTGGCAGGTGATATGACATCAGTAGGCCACAAAGCCTGCTAGCATTTTTTTTTTTTTTTTTTGTAATTTCTTTAAATCTGTTTTAAAAGGCAGTTTGGCCATACTGGCATAGTGTAAAGTTACCTGCAGTCATGTGACATTGCCTAAAAGGCCGTCTCAAATGATTAATTTCTCTGCTATCACAGTCAAACAAGGTACCTTACTAAGAATCTACCTTGTTCCTAGTTTGGTCCTTTTCCCTAGTTTGGTTTCAAGGAAGACTGAAGATATCTGATAAACAAGACACAGCTATAGAGAAATCAGTTTTGGTGGATAGAGTTCCCCAACTATACAGGCCAAAAATAAAAAATATGCTAATCGGAGACACAACAAGCAACCTTATGTCTTGGACAATAACGATTGAACCATAAATCTTAGAATTCAAAGTCTTTTTCCTAAGATTCTGCACATTGTTGTCATTGTTGATAGTATTCTGTCTTTTTATGCACTATTTTGTCCAGTAATGTTATCCACTATTTCTTTTGCTAGATGATCCAACATCTATAAAATTTTGCACAGAGCATACATGGACATCCCCATATTATGGCTATCATAGAAACCTTTTGATACTCCAAATCATTTGGCTGTATAACACTAAACATATTTGAAGGTGAAGACATGCAAATAGGAAGTGAGACATAATTCTTGAACACTTGAAGCTGGAGCGGCCACTTTCTACATGTTTGGGATGGTCCAGAAGTGTATCACACTGCAGTTGGTCAATACACCACCATCAGGATAAACTGGTACTTTTTCACTATGCATGATTTCGCCTGCAGCTGTAAGATATTCACCAAAATGTTCAGCTATAGTGTAATATGCTACCTGTTAGCCTGTTAGCATGCTCACTGAACAGGAGAAAGAAAAATTAAACACAACTTGGCAAACTTGTTCTTAACTCTAAACCCTAAGAGCAAAGTGGCATGGTGGGTCAGTGGTTAGAGCTCTTCCCTCATGGTAAGAAGGCCCTGAGTTTGAATCCCAACCCTGGTCCTTTCTGTGTAGAACTGGCATGTTCACCCCATTTTTGTCTGGGTTTCCTCTGGGTGCTCTCGTTTCCTCCCGCAGTTCAAAGCCATGCAGGTCAGGTGAATTGAACACTGTGTGTGTGCTAACACTGTGACGGACTGGCAACACAACTGGAGTGTTTCCCTGTCTTACTCCCAATGCATGCTGGGATAGGCCTGTATGACCCTGTATAGGAGAATTGGAGGAGAATTAGAGAATTGGAATATGGATGAATGGATGGAGGGATGGATGGACGGACAGACAGGTGGATGGAGCCTCAGGGCTGTACGCAGTTTGATATTATCTGCAAGCTACTCCTTCTCCTAAGTTCAAATGATTTCACAGTCTGAAATCTTTTGAAATTATGTCTTTGAAAGTTGGAGTAAAGTTTGCAAAGTTGTACTTATAACAGCAATTTTAGAGCTGTTGTTGAAACTGCTGAAGTTGAAACTGAATAGATTATGAATAGATGTAAGATAATGCTAAGCTAGCAAACAAGGTGTCGAAATGGAAAGCATGGATAACACAATTTTGCCTTAGGGAATATAGATTAAAAATGGAGGAGAAAAATAGAATATTGTATTCCTGCTTTTGCAATTGAGTCTTCTTCAGATCTTTATGTGCACTCAACTGTGAGGAACCTGGCTATGACATTGTCTCCACACCACATTCAGAGAAATTAGTTTAAACTTCAAAAATCAGTGCAGATTTATGATTTTAAAGTATGAACAGATGCTCACTCAGACATCTCATTGCAGAATTGCCTTGTCATACCTTGAAACAATGTGCAGATATTGTATCTCAGTCAAACTCAGGTCATGATTAACCCATCAGATGAATGACTATCCTTAAAATGGAATGACTCTCAAAACTTACTTTTACTTTTTTCTTGGTTAGCACCAGAAGTTCTGTGCTGTCACCAAAAATGCTTCTAAGAAGCGGAGCAAACAACATGACTGATTAAAAGTTTTGCATTTGAATGTGTGCTGGATTTGAATGCAATCCTGCTGTATGTTGAATCAGTTTTGTCTTTAATTTATTCAGTTGCACCATCCATCATTCAAGGTGAAAATTCACATGTAAATTGTTTAAGGGTCTCCATGAGGCCATTTTGTAGACCACATTACTTCACACTAAAATTTCTTTTATGAAGCAAACAGGCCTTGATTTACCACCACACAACTTCACTGCACAGACCAGCACTAACCCAAGAATTAAATAACCATGTTTATTTGTCAGTTAATATTTGCAATAAGACAGTGCAAAACTATTTCCTTTGCATTCCAGTTAGGGAGAAGTGGACGTAACCATTGATTAAAAAAATAAATACATAAAAAACCCTGAAATGTATTTGTTGCAGATCATAGTGTAATTCTGTTTCAACTAACCTAAACAAGAAGCTAAATGCTGAGACAAATAGCCATTGCTATATACTGTCATATGAGGAAGAAGTTGTAAAAAATATTTTATAACAATACTTTTCATATCTTAGCTACCTTTTTATTTATTAATTAATTATTTTTTATTTATTAATTAATTAATTAATTTATTTTTTTACCTCCATTAAGGTGGTGAAGCCACTGGCAGGGGGTTATGTTATCTTCCCTGTCAAAGCTGGTTTGGTGACATATCTTTCAAACAATCCAGCCACATGCATGAAACCAAACACTACAAAAGTGAAAACTCTTGTGAGATTTGGGACACACTACACCTTAGTTGCTATCAGAGTTTTGTAATTTACACAAGCTTATGTTCTCTCTAATTAAGCATTAATAAATACCAAAGAGTCTACAGTATGTTTCATGGCATCATCTATCTGAGAGTACTGCGCTCTTTCAGCTCTGTTTTATTAACTGTTTTGCAGTTTTTTGGAACTATAAATCTCTCCAGTCAACCCCTAGCTTTTCTCCATGCAGTTCAAAAAACTAAAATGTCTCTATTTCTGTTTGCCTGGTTAAATGATTCAGTTCTTTAATCAAAGTCTTGTTTAGTGAGGAAATATAGTTATTAGATCGTTATGGTGGGGTCAGTGAGTACAGTATATCACCATTTGAATGCTCATGTACAATAGTGCGCCCGTCGCCACGGTCTGAATGGTCATCGGCGCGTCTTTGTGTGTTCCTTTGTGTGCAGTGAATGCATGCATGATCAGGCATTTGTGTGTCTGTCTCTGTGTGCCTGTGTGTGCATGACTGAGCATGGGTGTTCATATGAGCAAGTGAAAAAGTGAAAGGAACAGAGTGGGGTCAGTTGGCGTGACGCTCGGGTTGGATACAGAGCACGGAGAGGTGTCGAGAAGACTCAGTAAGTACATGCTTAAAATGCGCACCCATCTACTCCATTAGTCACCTTATTCATTTTCACTGATGACTCATAAACAGCACATCTTTTTGATTTTAGGGTTTAGGTGCCCGTACAAAAAAGCTATTTTACAGGAGTCAAAATATGCTGTAAGCAGCCTACTGTTTCTCATGTATTACACCTCTACGTTTTGCTCTGCGTTGAATATGTTTGTTGACATGTTTTTCCCTCTTGTGCAGGAAGCACTGGCAGGAACGTCAACATCTGTGCTGTGATGAGTTGGTCCGTTTCCTGGACTGGGCTGGGCCAGGGCTCCGTCTGGGCCTGGGAGTCACCCATTGGTCGGGGACCATTTGGAACTTGTGCCACTCGGCACTGGGCACCGTGCCCTTCATCCAGTCCCACTGCAGCAACATAAAGCCGGGTGGCTCAGTTCTGAACAATGGTTGGAAGAGCAATGTGCTGACTCCTGCCCCGACCCACAGGCCCAGCAGCTTTTCAGCACCAGCATGTATAAATAGGTCCGTTTACTCTTGGGTCAGGACGTCGTTTTTGTGGAGCCCCCTGTGAGCACTGCACAGCTATTCTTTTGGGGCAAGTCAGGTAAGCCCTCCATCTCAATTCATTCAGCCTATAAACTTGTTCAGACTATTGTTGCTTTATATTTTTTGTCAGTAATGGCTTTGTCGTTTCTGCTGAGTCACAATAATGTATAGACCAACGTAATGCATGCAAATGCATAGACATACTGATCCCACTGGCAGGACAACCAGTATTGTCTCTGTAGTGACAAAATAGCTTGCTGAGCACGTGCACAGCTTCAAAGGTTGCAAAGCCAAACACATGATATGCAGCAGGCTGTGCATTCTATTAAGAAATATGTCTTTTCTTTTTCATTTGTGTACTGTCTCTGTCAAATCAGGAGATGGATTATTCAAAGCTTTTGCAAGTCTTTTGCAAGTTGTCAATTTGTGGTGTACAATTTTGTGTATGACATGAGTACAGTACACCATGGCAAAAGCAAAAAGTGAACACAGATCTCACAGAGATGATAATCTACAAGATAAACTTCCAGTTTATCTTTATGTTCCCATGACCATTGTAAAGCCTGCCTCTGTCATAAAGAAAAAGGCATTCATTTGTTTGACTTTTGTCTACAGTCTAGCATGCCTTAAGCATGACGCTGACATATTTGAATAATATAACATTAGTAGCAACAGTGACATTCTCATATGTGGTGGCGGAGGTGACAGATTGTGGCTGAGTTGTGTGATGTCTCACTTAATTCCCCTTTGAATATGGACAGAAGTGTAATTCCCTCTGCTCTCTGCACTGCAGGTTAATCAGCACTGAGATACACAATAGAATGGCTCTGACTAATCCCAACCCAGTGGGACCATGGAAGGTGAGTTCGACTTCACTTGATATTCCACTGGCTTTTCTTGGTTGTTTCCACAAAGCAGATTACATTTTAGAAACGGCTTGCCTGGCCTGATGGTGTCAATGATGCATTTGTACCCACATGTCAGTGTGTGTGTGTGGCATGTGGATACTATACATTTGTGTGTTCTCCAGATCACAGTCTATGACCAGGAGAATTTCCAGGGGAAGCGTATGGAGTTCACCGCATCCTGCCAGAACATCATGGAGTGTGGCATGGACAACATCCGCTCCCTGAAGGTGGAGTGTGGAGCGTAAGTCAAATGAAGAGCTCAGAATACTTCACACAAGATGAAAACCCGTACAGTCCATAGAGTTTTACCCAGTAACACATTTACATCTATAGATGCTCAGCAAAGATCAGCAAGAGTTTAGATGATATTTAGCAAAGTAGTGATGCTTTTGTGTCTATATAGATTCTAATGGAGCACATATTTCCTGATAGAAAATTCCAAAAGTTGGATCTTAAATGATTATAAATAAGTCTTTACTGAGTTGTGTAGTCCACTCTGTACTTACTGCACATTCACTGCTTAGCCATGTTTGGCAGACACTCTTACTTACATGCTTATTCTGCAACCTTCATGGACAGATGCATATAACCGCAGCAGGGTTAATGAAAAACTATGGAGAACATCAGCCTGTCTCACGGTCAGTCTATTTGACAAATTTGTGTCTTGTCTCTTTGCTTAGCTGGGCGGGGTATGAGCACTCCAGCTTCTGTGGACAGCAGTTTGTGTTGGAGAGAGGAGAGTACCCACACTGGGAGTCGTGGAGTGGCAGCAATGCCTACCACACTGAGAGGATGATGTCCTTCCGCCCCATCTGCTCTGCAGTGAGTTCCTGTCCAAAGCCAAGGACTTCTCCTCTTCCTCCCTCTCTAGCTGTCTCATTTTGTCTACAGGAAAGATTCAGATTGGAAAATGTACTGATGTTAAAAGAGAGGGTGTTTATGCACCACAAGACATCCCATACAAATGTAGATAATGAGGATAAAAATCCTACATCTTTTTTTTTCTCACAGTCCAGCTTTCTTTGAGCTCTGCAGACTTACAATGAAAAACAGAGATTTGCAGAAATGAGGACTGGTTTCTTCATGTTTAAATCAAATGGCAGTATAAAAGAGCATTGCTGCTTCAAGAATCAAACTTGCTGGGTCCCTCAGTTATCTACAGTATGAACACAATCTAGCTGTTTTACCTTGTGTATTATAATTATGACCGGACATGTTTTTTCTTTCGTCTGTCCGCACAGAACCACAAGGAGTCCAAGATAGTGGTGTTTGAGAGGGAGAACTTTATCGGGCGCCAGTGGGAGATAAACGATGACTACCCCTCTCTGCAGGCCATGGGCTGGGGCAACAACGAGATTGGCTCTATGCAGGTTCAGAGTGGCGCGTGAGTTTCAATCCTGCCCTCCATCGCTACACCCAGCTGGATCATAGTTTACATGCTTCTAAGAGATGTAGCCTACCTCACCATACATCACACTACAGGGAAAAAGTCAGTAAAATCAGTAAGAAAGAGCTAAAAGTAGGTATTATGATAAATTTATTAATATTTTTTTATTACATCAGCCCAGAATACTCAGAAGAAAACAATTAAGGTTTGCATTGAGTTGATTATCTGGAAGTAAAACCCATTTTGCCATTCTGTTACCACTCCACACAGATTAAACTATTCTTGGGACCTACTTAAATTAAATTTTGTTTTTAATTAGAACAGTGTGCTACATAAATGAAACCACTAAGAGGATAATTCTTTGATTGTAATCAACTCTAACAAAGCCAAATGTATGTCTGAATACATAAAAAATGAAAAACCTAACTAGTGTTTGACTGAAGGAAGATTCACATGCTAAAATCTCTCTCCACCCTCCACATTTCACTTCCTTTAATGGGGTAAGAGAGGCTCACAGTAACAGTATGAAATATCTGCGCCCTGCTCTGTGGTGCTTTTCTCTCACATACTGTACATGTGTGTAGATTTCAAACACTGCACACCATGTTTTTCACTAATCAATCCTCTCCTCTCCTCCTCTACCTCTACCTTACGCCTCCTCCAGTTGGGTGTGCTACCAGTTCCCAGGTTACCGTGGTTACCAGTACATCATGGAGTCTGATCGTCATGGCGGCGAGTACAAACATTACAGGGAGTGGGGCTCCCACGCTCAGACCTTCCAGGTGCAGTCACTGCGCCGAATCCAGCAATGAGACCCGCCGCCTCCTCTCCCACCCTCTGTCTCTTTACCTCCTCCAAATCCTCCTCCTCCCCCTTTTCCTCCCTCAACCCAATCATTCCAAGCTTTAGCCAGATCTGTCAGACCTTGATGAACCGAGGCTGACTGACGCTGCTGGTGCTCCACCATCAAGATGTTTACAGCACTTTTGTTTTGTTCTGTTGCCAAATGAAAATGAATGACAAAAAGAGAAGAAAAGAAAAAAAAAAAGACCACTGATGAAAAGCCACTGGCTGATGCCCCACAGAGGAGAGAAGAAGAAAAAGAAGAAAAAGAAGCACCTCATGGTGGCAGCAGGCTGGTGATGTCACTCAGGCTCATTGCCCCTCATCTGTGTTGACACGGGGCAAACGCTGTGCTAGCAGTGATCAATAAAGAGGGAATGGGCAACATGAAATAAACAGCAATACAAGAGTCTGCTATTAAACTGCATTGCGCTCAGTTGTCTTTTCTTAGAGTATTTTATTTCCATTGATCATTTCAGTAATATTTAGTGCTGCAGTGAATTTAAACTAAGGTGTTTCAGTTAACTGTGACTCTTCATAGTCAAGAGGTGAATGAATGAATGAATGAATGTTTAAGTGTAATGCCAGTCAGTGGCCCATCCCCCAAAGGGACTACAATGCACCTATATAGTATAACTGGAAAATATACTATACCATTTTTGGTATCATAAAAAACAACAACAACAACAACAGCAAAGAAATCTGTATCAGCACAGGTCAACATATGGCTGAATTTCAGTTATCATTACATTTAATCATGGTGTGCCACACATTTGTGCATCATCCATGTCTCTAAATCTACTATCTTTGATGTGTTAGCAAACAATAAGAGCATGAGACTTCCGATATATGGGACAGTAAAAAACTAAATGATCATTTTCAATTTCCTGAGTGTCACATAATGGGCAAATTCAATTCTGTCCTTCCAAAGTTGCATACCTGTCTCAACAAACAGTGGCCATATACCTGCACAATTTTAAGCACAGAGTGATGTATTTTTCCTTGTTAAATTATACAAAAAATTTTCTGTGAAATAATTGTTTGATTGCCCGTTAAGTACGCAGCTTTGGTTTACCTGAAATATCATTTTCCCAAACATACTTAACATGATCATACATTCTCTCTCTTAAAGTCACAAGATCCATTTTTGTAGTAGTGAAAAATTGTTTGAAAATCCATATTCATAGAACAAGTGATTCATATGTACAATCCAAGGCCCATTCTGTTTCTCCTACTTAAAACCCCAACCTGTCATCATTCATATTGAGTAGAGGAGTCCATAACTTGCCCGTGCAAACTTTCCACCTGACCTTACAAGACTCACAGCCCATATTTCCACAGATTCCTGGAATTGGTGCATATTTGTGAACACCTAGGAAATATCTGGCTCTGTTATGCACTGCCATACACTTTGGGTACCCATGACCCCACAACCCAGCAACATAATCAAGGGCTGGGCAGACACATGCTTGCAAGGGTTGTGTATATGTGTGAAACCCAACATCTTTAAGCATTTTTATCCTACCTTTAACTCCCCTAAATGCTCTACTTGCTGACTCAAAGAAGGCTGTCGTACCTTGCATAAAGTTCATGTTTGTCAACAAAGAAAGCTAAATATTTGTACACTTGGTAAAATTCAATTTAACAATCCCGAAATAGAACTAGAAGTTGGTCATTGGACTGAGATTTATTTTCAAGTGTATTAATTCTGTCTTCTTCTCATAAAGTCTCCACTTCTCACACCATCTGAGTGTATAAGACAGCATCTGATGCATGTTAGGTTCATTCTCTGCCAGTATAACAATGTCATCTGCATACAATAGAATGCTTAACATTGTATTTCCCCATCAAACACCACAGTTAGGAGACTTAACAGCACTTGCTGAGTCATTAATATAAACTGCAAATAGTGTAGGGGATAGAACATCTCTGTTTCACTCCTAAGGGGGTCGAAACCATCCTGTAAGAAACGCATTCATTCTAAGGGGTGCTGTAATCAGATGCATAGTCAATTTGCATAAACAATTACTCCTGAGTTTACAGCAATATCGTAAATATGTTGGACAGGGGAAGGTGCCTACCCAGACTTTGACCACCACATCGGAGATTGAGAATGTATGGGTTGACTTGTGTGAACAAGAATTACTCTCAAAATTGCCTGGTCTTTATTCATGTTTATAGAGCCGTACACAAAACAGTGAATTGCTCAGAGAACAGTGTGGCCCAAATGTAATAATATCCAAAAAGGCTGGACCAGATAGGTCTTGGACGCCATGAACCAGGCGAATCTGTAGTGTATTTTTCTTTGGTAATCACCGCAGCATCACCAACAATTGCTCAGTGCTAATGTATAATTAATGGCAGTCACGGGACAACAGTTTCAACTTGGAGTTGACTTCTTAGTCTTCTTAGATTTCTGTAAATTCAAGTTCATATTTATATAGAACCCAAAATCACTGTTCACAGTCTCAAATGGCTTCATATGCCCACAGTTTACAAGAAACAAAACAGGACTACAAAACCCTGACTTAACCCTCGTATCGTGCAAGAAAAAAACCCAAAAACCCAAGGTAAGAGGAAAAAAGGAAGAAATCTTGGGAAGGACCACGCAGAGACGGGGCCCCTTCCTGGCCCGCCAGGAGTGCAACAGGTGCCGACGAAGTGGGCGATTATACAACAGATCAAATAACAACAAAACTTAACATAGCAGAAAGTGTAAGCGGATAAGCAGACAAGCAGGGGAACAGAGGGAGCAACAGCAAGCCTCGACAGAAGGAGGAACGATAACACAAAGAACACAAAAACACAACATTGCATGATCGATAGTAATAGTTAAATAGGTAATAGTTAAATCAACAGCTGTTCACAAAATACTGTTTAAAAAAGAAACCAATTGCATACAATATTGTGCTCAATGTAATCTCTAGTTAAAAGCAGGTTCAATTCACCAACCGGAACTCCGCCGGTCCACCTTAACACTCGTCACCGGGACACTAGCTCCGCCCCAAAGGGAAGCTGATGCAGATAGGCCAGACTGGCTTTGACAGCAAATACATGTAACGTTAGCTAGCAAACTAGCTTTAAATTTTCGGTTACAGTGCTTGTTGTCCCTTTCAAAAGACTGAATGGTGAAAAAGTAGGAGATACCGTAAACATGGCACATAGTCGGGATCATCTTTTAGCGACGCCGAAACTACGTGTCTCACTTTTCGTCTTTATTTTTCTTGTAGTTGTCGTCTCCCTGGAAATAGGCGAAGCGAAGCCGCATAGGAGAAGTAACGTTAACATTACTCCCACGGCGGAAGAAATGGAAACCTACAACAGATACTACAATTATGATGATCTAACAAGGCTTCTACAGTGTATGGCCCAGAAATACCCTCACATTGCTAACCTGTCAAGTATAGGGCAGTCTGTGGAGGGCAGGGAGCTCTGGGTGATGCGGATCACAAAGGACCCCGATATAGACGTACCAGGCAAACCCAAATTCAAATACATTGGAAACATGCACGGCGACGAAACCATATCCAGGCAGGTGTTAATGTACCTTGTGGAGTACCTGCTGAGTAAGTATGGGCAAGAGCCGCGCATTACTGAGCTGGTGACCACCACGGATATTTACATCATGCCGAGCATGAACCCGGACGGCTTTGAAAAGTCCATAGAGGGAGACTGCACTGGCGAAGCTGGGGGTCGACTAAATGCCCGAAATCTTGACCTGAACAGAAGCTTTCCTGACCAGTTTAACATAATTGATGTCAATCGGGATGATATTCCTGAGGTTAACGCTGTGATCAAGTGGATCCTGGAGAAAAAGTGAGTATTTCTCACCTGTCTCTCACACTCTCTGTCTCAAAAACACTTACACACACTTACTTTTACATGCCCTAGGTCCGTATTATCCTATTGTTTATCACTGGGTCTTGTTGCTAGCAGCACAGGTTGGAATGCCCTCAATAAACATCAAACCGCAAACACTTTTTATAGTCACCCCACATCTACACATACTTACAAACAATCCTGTCAATGAGCAACTCAGCCAAAGTTTCAGCCCTAAAAGTCTTTTATAATCACCTTCCCGGTTAGAAGTGAGAAAGGAGCAGAGAGCTTTTTCTTGGAGGTCTTTACAGGCCTGCAGTTATAGAAAACTCAAGGACACCCCTGATGTGAACCCTCATAGCTGGCAAGAAAAAACTCTCCAAAAACCCCAGAATCCAAAAAAGGTTAAAAATGGAACAGAGGGGGTATAGATTTATCTCTGGAAGCCCCTTACAGGCCAGCCAGGAGTACAGTGGGTACCAAGTGGGCATTTATTAGCTCAAATTAAATACTAGGATAGGAGGACTGGTGAGTTAGACCCTGCTTCTTATTATCACCCTGCTGAAGTGTCTGTGAGCAACACACTGGTTCAGGGTTGCTGCTCTGTAGCTTTGACTAGGTAACTCTGGCATCCCTGTCATGTAGCAAGCCAAAGGCTAAAAACTTCTAAGCAAGTATTACATCACATTACAATGTTTTCTTTGGCCTACAGGATAATTTTTTCCCCAGATGTTTTTGGCTGCCAATAAAGTGCCACATTGTCTTTGTAGGTTTGTGCTGTCGGGGAATCTGCATGGCGGCACCGTGGTGGCCAGCTACCCCTTTGATGACTCCGCCTCCCACCAGGTCGAGGGTCTCTACAGCCGCTCGGACGATGACGGCCTGTTTCGCTATCTGGCTCGGGTCTATGCTCAGAACCACCCTGTGATGAAGACCGGCCATCCCAACTGCCCCGACACCCCAAAGGAGATCTTCAAGGATGGCATCACCAACGGGGCCCAGTGGTATGATGTCCCCGGTAAGACGATCCCTTTTCGTTCTTTTATTTCATTCATTCCCAGCTTGTTGCTCAGGATAATCTGAGTTGTTTTTTTTTTTGGAAGCTCTTTACTGCAGCTCTTTGTGAACAGTCTCATGTCTTGTGGTGAAGGAGCACATATCCTTTCCACGTGATTAAGTCTAGTAGGCTTTTTTTTTCAGTCTTGGTGATCACATCATGTGGAAATTCCATCTGGGAGGCAAAGATACCCAGAGTCTGTTTTAAGACTCAGCCCTGGTCTGAGGGTCACAGGGGTGTCTCTTAAGATGGACAAAAACCAGTGGACTGGCAGCTTGGACTTCATTCATTATAACTGTTTTGTCGCTGAGCTACAAGACAACAGTCTGAAGTGAGTCTAGGCTGTGTTGTCAGGGAAATGGCCTTGTGTAATTGCTGTGGTGTTGGTTTTCTGTGTATGATGGTCTATTCTAGTATAATGGAACGTGTTTTTTCCTCATGCTTCAACAGCAAACATTCTCATTTTGTGGAAGTTTCCAAGGTCTAATTTTGGTTTGACTCTTGGGTTTGTTGTGCACAGCAGGCAGCCGCAACTCTTGTTAAAACCTGTGTTTCTACATCAGTCTAACCTGTGATGCTGTTTGATATTACCAGGAATGTCTCATTCACTGTGGGAATGATTGCTTGTGTTCTCCAATCTGAAACCTGTTTTAAAGACTTAAGAAAAAATATTACAGTGTCCTTTGCACTTGGTATAGCACAGTTTAGGCAATCATAATGGCCTGGGTTTCCGGTTTTTAATCTTACATCTTATATTGCCCAATAGGAGTACTAGTAATGCTGCATGTTGCCCAATCTATTAGAAGTCTGAGGCAAAAAAGTTACCAGAGAGCTACCAGAGATCACATAGCAAAACAATGTAGGCCTAACTCGTCATTGCAGAATAGTTTCTGTTACATTCCAGAGGGTAACTTGAAAAATTTTAATTACTAAAGCTATTTCTAGGCAGATTTCAATAGTCTTATTGCCTCACTCAGTAAGTATGTAAAACACTGTTCATAGTTTCTGCTTCTAGACTTCATGTAGCTGCATTAACTTGTTAAAGACAGTTTGACGTTTTGTGAATTCATTTTTCTGCATAGATTGGAATTTGGCGATTCTCCTTACCAGAGATCGGTATTTGATAACAGCCCAAGAATAATGGCTGGAAGGGCTTTAATTAGCACTGGGTTTTCCCTTCAGTCAAGGAAGCATTTTTTTGGTGTTACCTAGTGTTTGGTCTGCCAGGACAGGACAGGAAGGACAGGAAGTCAGACCCTTTCTGTGGAGACAAAGAAGCAAGGTAAACTGCCAGGTGAGTGTCAAAACACTGGAAACACTGTGAGCCCCCAAGGCCCAATGCGCTCCGCTCGTTTTGTTCGTCTGGTAAAGCCCACAAGTAATGCCGTAAAATAGTAGACAAGTTTACCATTGTATTGCTCTTCCCTGACAGCTCATTGTGGGCAGGCATGAGTCAGCAGGCCTAGTGACTATTGGACTGACCCCTTAGGGCTCCTTTCTCATACACATCCCCCCTCTCTCCATATGCCTGTCTTTGAGTGGCTCAGGTAAACACAGCTTGTAATGTTCTCCCACTCACTCCTCTTATATTCAGGTTCAGAACAGGGCTACCAGTGTCACTCAGGCAGTAACTTGATCAGCAAGGTCTCTGCTTGTTCATGCGTTGGTTTGTCAAGGTGGTTGGTAACTGGTGAGAGGTCAGATGAGTCTCATGTTATTCCTGTCTGTGTCTGGGGCTTCAGGTTACCACCTTGCTTCCCTGCACAGATGTGTGCTGTCATTGTGTCTGTATGTATTGTTGTGTGTGTGTGTGTGTGAGTGTGATTGTGTCTCGGCGCTGTAGTCTGTCTCAGGGAGGAAAGTGTGTCTTCTGCGATGATCCTGAACTGATGTTTACTAGCAAGTAATTGTCTGCATAGGACTGAACGGATTAATTGGCTTGATTAAACTCTTAGCTCTAATTAGCATCTCTTTCAGTCCTTATCTTGCTTCTCCCTATAGCGTGCCAGATGTTTAGCCTGCATACTGTATGTTTCATGATGTTATTACCACAGTAAGGAGCTGCAGGTTGCAGTTATTATTCCATAAGCAAAAATTGGTTGTAGAAAGGGTTTCCAATAGTAACATGTAATAAAATATATCATACAGCAGAAACAAAATGAAAATACAAAAATATTTTACATGAAAACGCAATAAAAGTACATAACCAATCACAATATCGTACACATCATTTGCTAAGACTGTGCAGGCATCAACAGCTCATTATAGTGCCATAGAAAGTCACTCATTGTGCAAAGTACGTGTTCTTACACAGGTGTAAGATTTTATCTTTTCTGTGCAAATTAAGCAATCTGATTACAGGCGTTTGAATGAGTTCCTGGTTCATTTTAATATGTGTGCTCTTCTCTAAGCGCTCATGTTGCAGTAGTGGCTGCAGTATGAGCCCTGATTGTTTGACCCAGCTGTTTGGGGGGGAATCTACAGTCTATTAGCAAAAGCAGTTTTTTAATACCTAAGCTTAAGTGTTAATCCAATTTAATGACATCCTCCCATCTAATATTGTAATGTTAATTTAATTGACGTATTATTTCATGATGCTGAAATAGAACTAATATTTATTTTGTTTTGTATGTTATTTGTTCACCAGCAGCAGGAACTACAGACTATATAGAGGGAGTCAATCATTACTAAAGCCTCCAGTACACAGAGTCCTTAAGCAGCTGTCTCATAGCAGCTTGGGTTGTGGCATGAGTTTGCTCATATTGATCTGACTAGAGAAAGAACTTGACTGAGAAAGGCTGTTTTGGCTGACAACCAACAATGACAACATTCAGGCTGTCGCACAAGATAACTGACTGCCTGTGTCAGTCATAAATGAAGCATGTGGTAGCAGCAATGTCTGTCTAAAGATAGACAGCAGGACGTGCACAAGAGTTTTATAGACGGTTCCTGTGTCTGTCGTGACACTCATTGAGCATGTATAAATGGACAAGGTGGTATTTCTCTGAAACTAGGTTAATTGCAGATGATGGAAATGGCCTTTTTTTGGTCAATTTGTTTTAAAAATAGTCTTAGGCCTGAGGAAATTACCATGGAGGCAGCCATAGGGAAAAAAACAGGCCCTGATATAATGAGAGGGAAAAAGGGTGCCTTAAATGCCAACATGAAGCACACAGTGTGTTTTGTTGTCTGGCAGTGAGGCAAGAATGATTCTGCATAACGGCAGTGACTCATGATATTTTGACATATCCTGATATCCTGGTCTAAGATTTTATCCTTTCTGTGTGTTTTCCTTTAGCAGCAGTTAAACTCTAATTTGGTTCATGTAAGCTAAGGGACAACTGGGACACTCCAATCTCTAATTTGCCCTGGAGCGTGCTTTTTTCGTCTCTCAAGCTTCTTGTGTGATTTTACATATTGGCTTGATTGTTTTGTTTTGTTGGCCACAATGAAATTTACCATCTATTTTTGAATCTAAATAGGGCAACATGTCACTCCTCTGTTGAATGTTCATTGGTCAGTTGTTGAAGATTTCAGGCCAGTGCTATTTTGATATGCTTTAAAAACAAATACACAATACTGTAGCTTTTAGACACAAGAGAACAAAGTCCAGAGTAGCATTTCCCTGTATGAAAAGGGAACTTTTTTGAAGTGTTGCAAAATGAGGTTCTGACCTGACAATCATTCATGCCAGTGTTAACCTTTGACACCAATGTAACAATAATCAGTTCCTCAACATCTCCTCCTCATAAATTCTTTCATTCCACAAGTCTGACAAAAACTTGTCATGTTTTCTTATGTCCTGTACAACTAAATCTCACCAGGTCAGCATGGGTAGATATATATATTTATGTAATCTTCTTTCTGTTTTATAATAATATTCCCAGTCTCGCCATCCTCTGTCTCACTCAGCATCACATGTTCCTTACACAGAGACATTATTTTGCAAGTTCAGCTGCTAGCACTGAGCTTGGCTCTTGTGTCAGGCTCTGGTTAGTGGTTTTCTTGGATCTCTGGGTGTGTCTCTGTTGATCCAGCACGTACAGAGGATATTTAGGGTTGGGGCTGTCTGCTCTGTCTGCTGATGGAGAATGTTTGTTTTAAGTCACAGTAGATATGAATGGTGCCTGATTCAACAGGTTAAACTAGCCAAAGTGGCTCAGCTCAAAGAGGCCTCTAAGATTCTGTGGCTACAGATACATACGTTGAGATTAAAGCTGATTGTTGTCCAAGTATAGATTTGCATGTAGTCACACAGGTGAATGTAGATCAAGACTTAATAGCCAGCATTAGCAAATATCAATATTTTTAGGAGTGATTAAAGGTTGCTGAGGTAAAGGTACATTCTGAATGGTGGTTTGCCTGACAGCACTGTTTGTTTCAAGTACCACCACAAGGGATAAAGCCCCCCACAAGGGATGAAACCCCCTGTGAACCACCCTGACACCCATTGTTTCTACAGACCACCTCAGTTCTAAAGAGACTCACAGGGCGTGATCCCTCTTCCTTTAGGTTGATGCATTTAAACACCAGCTTAGCACTGTTGGAATTTAAACAATGGTCAATAGAGGTGGCACCTCTTTTGGCCATTGTTTAAGGTGTTTATAACCCATGTATACGTGTCAAGCCAAAACCTCACGATCAACAATTTTGAAGCTAAGATATGGCTTTTAATGGGTGTACTCTAAAAAAGAAGGTGGAAAATTCTAGATAAATTCTGTTTGGACTTAATAAATAAAACATGTGAGTCAAACAAAAGACTGTTACACAGCTTTGCCTGCTGCATTGCAACTGTAGGATAGGTCAGGCCTTTGAGAGTTGAGCAAGTCATCTGACACTGGCCTTTCCACTCTCCAAAATCAGCTGGCAGACATTCAGCCTCACAACATTTCAGCCAGTTGAACATCTGTGTGCTCAATCTCTCTGCAGCTTGTCCTAGAATGACGCAGAAGAACTTGTGTTTGTGTTGTACATCCTGGTACCTTTCTGCACTCTGTCACACTGTATATCCACATCAGAGCCTGTGGATTTAAGCCGCCTTAATGATGGATTCAGCTTTTTTTTCCCCCTCTTATCTGGTAAATGAATATAGTCAGAACGGAGGTTTCATGTTTTATTTTTTTAACTGCAAGGTCCTCTCCTTCCCTTTGCAGTATTACTTTGGGAACATTCCCTTCATTTTGCGCTATATCTCATACATCTGTATTCTGTAGCATCTACTTTGCTGGTTATCCTCTGTGCAGCTGTGAATTGATCAAGCTGCTTGGTTACTGGTAATGTAGGCAAGTTGGTGCATGTTAAGACTTTAACATTTTCTAATCTTTCTGGCTGTATTTGGTGAAGAATGTAATTGTTCTGACCCTTTACAATAAGTTTTCCTCTTTGAGCCAGGTGGGAGTAAAGTGGCTTTACTTCATTTATTTGTTGCTGGTCCATGTTTGGTGTGTGTGCCTCCACATAGCATGTTCAGGCTTTATGTTTGACTGTGTGTAGGGAAGCGGTAAAGTGGACTTGGCTTTCTCTTCTTTGTTGCTGTGTGTGCGCGCAGCAAGAGGCATTCAGGCTGGGAATGCCTGGTGGCTGTTTCATTGAGTCCCTGTTGCCACCCAGCGGGCAGCCATGGCAACCCTCCAGCCAGGGAGCATCTGGCAGTCTGCTGCCAGTCCAATGGGAAGGCCAGACTGCCTGCCTACTGCGCGCCTGCTTTTCTGTGTGTCAGTCTAGCTGGAGAGTGGCGCTAGCTGGCAACCTGAGGGTGGCTCGGTGCCACAGCAAACACCTTGCTTCAACAGGGGCCTCAGAGAGTGAGACCTAGGCCACAGCCTTCCCAGACAGAGGTCCCTTCTGTATTAATCAGCACCTGGCTCCAGTGGGAGCCAAAATTTAAGGAAGCTGAGATGATTTATTTAGACCGTATGAATGTGTTTTTATTGAATTCCTGGTTTTAGTTATCAGTGATGCCATGTGGCTTAATGTTTTCGCATTTTCAAACATTTTTTTTGCATCACGGAAGAGTTTTATAACATGTTTCTAACATTCATGGTTTGTTATTTTGCCGACTTGTTATCCAGGAGGGATGCAGGACTACAACTACCTCCATGGAAACTGTCTGGAAATCACCATGGAGCTGAGCTGCTGCAAATATCCTCCTGCCTCTGAGCTCCATAAGGAGTGGAATTTGAACAGGGAGTCATTGCTGGCCTACATGGAAAAGGTAGGGAGGAGCCAGTGATACATCTGCATTCATTAATACAACATACCCTTTTGCTCTTCAAGGTTGTTAGGGTGAACACCCATAATCTAAACCAGTCATTTTTGTCATTTTGTCATTTTTGACTTTTGGTGCACGAACATAGGTGCCAGCATTGTAGTTTTATTATACTCATCGCATGCCATTACTTAGATCTACAGTACTGCCTTCTCCCAGGTCCATATAGGTGTGCGCGGCTATGTGAAAGAGGCCATCAATGGTACTGCCCTCACCGATGCCAGAATTGTGGTGGCGGGCATCAACCACACCCTGACTACAGGCCAGTATGGCGACTATTACCGCCTCCTGCTGCCTGGCATATACAACATCTCAGCTGTGGCAAAAGGGTGAGTAGTAATACTGATAATAAACTTTATTTGTTGAGCAGCTTTTCAAAAACAGGGTTTACAAAGCACTTTACAACGCATTAGAGGACAATACATCAAAATGGGTCATTAATTTTAGTAAGGAAGATAAACCTTACGCTGAGTGTTCTACAAGATAGATTAGAGGTAAAAGGTGTGTCTGAAATGCCAGCCCAGTGTTTGAGATGGTCAAGTGGAATTGGATGATGTGTTCATGTCAGAAAAGAAGGCTCTTGCATCCTTAAACTCCTTTCTGGTGTAGATGATTGTTTTTAAATCTGAGAGGCTTGGTGGCTGATCTCTTTAAGGTCTTGTTCACACAGGATATGCGTATTGGCTGCGTAACGTCACCTACTTCCTGTTTACAGCTAAGCGCACACCACATCACTGGCTGAGAAATAATCCCGAACAAATCCATGTGACTTACTTTGATGCAAGAGAGAGTCTGGGTAGAAAGTAAAGATGGACGATGTAAATTTAATCCCTGCAGTGGAAAAACATGGAACACTGGATGACCGTCAGCATTGCTGAATAAATAATGAATGAAGATAAGCATTGGATATTGTGGTTTCATGTGTTGGAATACAGTGTAAGGGGAGCTTATTTTAACAGGATATGTCTCCTCTGTGTAGTGCATTTTACTCAAACAAAACTGCTGGACAGTGTGTATTAATACGCTTCTAGTCTGGACAGCCTGACTGTGACTCGTGTGTGTAAATCCTGTTGTGCTTCTGCCGCCCTGTCCGTGTCCTGTAATTTAGCCAAGGAGAAGCTTTGCGTACTGTATCTGAGATTTTCTAATTTCTGTGGTGCAGTAGCATCAGAAATGAGAAAGCAGGTGTTGTTGAAGAGATGAATACATCTATTTTTGTAGGAGAACTTCAGAGGCAGTAATAGTGCAAGGTGACATCAGGAAAGCATCAGAGAACTGAGTCAGAGTTTGGAATGTGGAAATAAGCTGTGATACACTGGTCAAAAGGGGGAGAAAGATGTTTGACTTTTATATGTGTGTGCTCACACACACATATGTCCATAAATTAATCTTCAGTATTAATCTTCCACTTTATTTGTTCCAAGTGGGAAGTTGATAGTACAGACTGGCCCAGTGACACAAGACAATAAAAACATCACAAGTCAAAGATCCAGCCCACACAAGAATTAATGCTAAAGTTTTTATCAACCAGCAAATGGGGCTGAATTTTCTGAAAGGCTGATGAGAAATCAGCAAACAGCCAGGCCTGATTTACGTTGGTGTCTAGGCATTTTTTCACATGATGAAACACAATAATGCTGCTGTCCTGAATGCCCCTCTAAGCCCTGTATGCAAACTGAAATGGATCCAGAATGTGTTCGCTTTCCTCTGCCAGCATCCTCTTCACCAGTTTCTCAAAGGACTTCATGACTAGAGATTGCCAACATACTGGTCTAAAATCATTTGGTCCCGAGTAGTTTCCAACCCTGATGAAGACAGCATGGATGTCAAAATGTTGGTTCTTGTCTTGTTTCAATAAATAAAACTGCATCGGAGCTGCGAGTGTGCAGCCTGCTATTTACTTTTGAAGTCTTTTTCCCTGGCTGGCACCTCACCAATCCGGGCGTGCTTTTCCTGCTTTTGTACGATAAATCTTCTGCTGGCTAAGTTCTTCTCTGTGCATGGAAGTTAAAGTCACAATGAACGAAATGAAAAATAACCTTTTCAATTTGTTAGCTACATGCCCGAATATTCACCTATTAATCAATACCTGCAAGAAATTGCAGTATATCTAAGACAAGATTTCATACTGGATTTGTGTATGGCTGCTAATCCTCTACAATCCTCTACAAAGGTGGGGGAAGTGGAAATGAGACAATTGAAGCTACAATTACGAAATATTGAAACCCAAGATGCCATCATTTTATGGTTGTACCATTATTTCAAATACACATTTCCTTGTAATTCAGCAGGACATATTCGTCTTGGCATCTCCGCCAGAATTTAAAATAGTTCTGTGTGTCTGAACAAAGCTCAGTCTCATAGCAAAGACAAACCCACCCGTAGGAGCAGCAGAATTGAAGGGGTTTTAAAACATAATAGGATTGTTTTTTCCTCTTTGGTTACGGAAGTGAACAAAAATATGTTTCACAAGTTCTATGTTGAGTGACTTCCTGCTAGACAGGTAAATATTAAGCTGCATTTAATAGGTTTACATGTGTCATCTGATCCTGTACTTCCTGGTGATTT
This sequence comes from Neoniphon sammara, assembly GCA_900302535.1. Classification (NCBI taxonomy): domain Eukaryota; kingdom Metazoa; phylum Chordata; class Actinopteri; order Holocentriformes; family Holocentridae; genus Neoniphon; species Neoniphon sammara. The sequence goes on from OMKZ01000910.1 coordinate 30,492, forward strand.
TTAGCTGTGAGCAGCAACTCCACAGCTTACTCTGTTGGTTGGCCAGTTGGTTGATCAAATTCAGGCTTGTTAAGGTGGAATTGAACAACTCTCAAAACTGTATTTTGTTTGTCCACAGGTACACATCGATGATGGTCCGCAATGTGCAAGTCTTGGAAGGCAAAGCCATAGAACTTAACTTCACTCTGGCACCTGTGGTCAGTAAGCCTGCAGATAGCATCACAGTGCCCACATCCCCCACGCCATCTACCACCTCTGCCACCACACTTGTGACTGCCACTTCTGCAAGCTCCAGTGCCTCCACCCAGAGCGGAGTGGTTCTGCTTGAGGCAAACAAGAGCAACTCTACCTTGCCCCCGCCACAGCAGCCCATCCAGCCCCAGGAGTTTCGGCACCACAACTACGCAGACATGGAGCTTTTTCTCCGCAAGTACAGCAGCGAGTTCCCTTCCATCGCCCACCACTACTCTGTTGGTCGCTCTGTGGAGGGCCGTGAGCTCTATGTCATGGTCATCTCAGACAACCCCACTGAGCACGAGCAAGGTATGTCTGGGAAGTTCAGTTAAGGGATAGTTGTTGCTTTCTCAGGTGATAGTGAAATGGTGCTTAAAGACCCCATGAGGTGGCTACCTTCCTTGATTTGAGGTATTTTCTATTATAAAAGGATGTTTGGTTGAGATATAATGTTGTGGGAGGGGATTTTTTTTTTTAGCATGAGAGCTCAAGCTGCTTATGTAACCTACTAGAATGGCCAGATGTTTCTGACTTACCATTACCAACACACGGATACTTGCTTAGTTTTGTGCTTGCTGGCTCTCCTCTTCAGCTAGCAGCCTTTAAATGATCTTAATGGTGTGCATCCCAGCACCCTTCACATGTTTGCTGTTGTTCTGTCTTAATACCAGTTTTCAGTCCATCTCTGTCCTTGTTTTCGTCTCCCTCTCTCTCTTTCCGCACCAGGTGAGCCAGAGTTTAAATACGTGGCCAACATGCACGGTAATGAGGTGGTGGGGCGCGAGTTAATGCTCAACCTCATCGAGTACCTGTGCCGTAACTATGGCACTGACCCTGAAGTCACGCAGTTGGTCAACAACACACGCATCCACATCATGCCCTCCATGAACCCTGATGGCTATGAGGTAGCCAAAGAAGGTAAGTGAAGGATACACACACACACACACACACGCACACAAGGGTGCACACACAACAAAGTTTTAGGATCAACGTTATTTGAAAGTACTACTCTCATTCTCTCACCTGATGCAATTAAGGGCTTTTGAAAAGAATTCAGATGATTTTTAAAAGGATTTGGAAGTTTAATATTTATTAATTGAAGACAAAGCCTTGAAATGTAGTGTGATTTTAATTCAATTAAAAATTTCAAATTCACTCTTCACATTTCAGACAACTTTTGGTGCAAGTGAAACACGTCCTCTTTTTGCAAATATGTTTTTTAGCTGTTAGCTGATATGTGCTGCTGATAGGTAACAGGAAGTGCACAGGATGTGGAGGCTACATATTTAAGGTGGACTAGGGCAATTAGCGCATTTCTCTTAAATGCTTTGTGACTGTATTATATTCTATTGATCTATGATATGCTGTGGTTATAGATAATGTAGATAGATAGATAGATAGATACTTTATTCATCTCCAAGAGAAATTCACAGCGCTACGCAGATTCATCATTGGTAGTTGTATTTTGTCCTCACAGGTGATGTAAAGGGCTACAAAGGACGCAACAACAGCAACAATTTTGACCTGAACCGCAACTTCCCCGACCAGTTTGCCACCATCACAGAGCCCAGGCAGCCAGAGACCATGGCTGTGATGAACTGGCTGAAGAGCGTCCCGTTTGTCCTGTCAGCCAACCTTCACGGAGGCAGGGTCTTACTTTGAGCTTCTAGGACCTAAAACTACAGTCTTTCAAAGGATAAAAGCAGTGTTTTTTGTGTTTACCTTTGATAAAGATGCCCTGTTATATTATTGTTTAGATTGTGTTGACATTGGCATGATGTTTGTCTGTTTTGTGTATTTTTGAAAACCTACTGTAGTGGATACCAGGAAGCAGGATTGATTACAAAATTACCCTTATAAGTATAAAAGATCGTGGCTGTATTTTTATGTCAGTCCCTTATGCATATTGATGATCATAATTGTGACCATTCTGTTTTTTCAAGAAAGACATTATTGAAACTTGTGTGGGTAACAGCGTAATCCCACACTCTAAGAACCCCCGAACCCTAGCCAATCGCCACTCTACCCTATTAACCGTCTGTCTTGTTGAACTCAGGTTCGTTGGTGGTCAACTACCCCTATGATGATGACAAGGAGGGCATCACAAAGTACAGCAAGTCCCCTGACGACAAGGTCTTTCAGCAGGTGGCTAGAGCCTACTCACAGGTAACAGGACAATGTGCTGCCACCGGACTTATTTTAGGCTGGGATGCTGCCTGCTTGTGGTATTAAGGAATTATCTACAATAAAATACACATTTAGAGGTCTGGTGTAACATAAAGGCTTGATATGAAATGTGTGGACAGACAAGGTTTGGAAATTTGCTAAAACTGCTGCTCATTGTTGAGTTCTCTCATGCGTGTGTGTTTGTCTTTGTGCGCACACAGGAGAATCCTCTGATGCACAATGGGCACCCTTGTGAGGACCTGTACTCAGATGAATACTTTGAGGATGGCATTACCAATGGCGCCAACTGGTACAATGTTCCTGGTACGCCCACATCTTTCAGCTTAAACAAAGCACTGTGGGAAAGAATTTCTGTCCAGAGAACCTTCACAGTCTTTATCCTCTATTGCTCACTACATCGATTAAGTGTTCAAAGCACATATCTAGCATTTATTTGGCCCAAAAACATGTAGGATTATCCCCCAGAACTTATCCACCTAGTGTTTTACATAGAAAGTACTGTAAGCTTTGCTAACGTAGTTTCTTGTCTATTGGGCACTCATAATAAATTCTAATACACTCATAATGCTGTTTGCCTGTGCTTATAAGGACACAATGCTCTCACTGATGCATTTTACCAGCTCTCATAGATGTAACTACCCTAATAAAGAAATTTAACTATAATAGTATTAAGAATGTTAATGACTAGTTATCCACCAGAGGTTGGTGGACAATTATAATAACTTGTATTCATAATAACTTTTAAAGGACAAATCTGGTTATCTTGAACCTTGCCCTTATTTTCCTAGGTTTGTCCATCCATATTTGGTCACTTACCTCATTGTAGAGCTTTTCATTCCTTCAGATCACTTGGGAGCACTGCTCTCCAGTACACACAGCCAGTAATCTCAAACATTTGACCCCTAAAGCAACTAAAACACACCGCAATGGGACATACGCACATACGATATTCCAAGTATCTGTTGCCTGAAACTTGCATATTACCATTTTAGATTTGTTATTTTAACAAGTGTGAGCTAGTTGGCAAGCAGACTGCACAACGAGTAAAACACATAAGGAATACTTAGGAGCTGAATCAGCTAAAGCCTGTTCTGTTGTTGTTGAATCCCCTGTAATGGATCCAAAATAAACCATGACGAATCACAAGTTGTAATGAGGAGCGATCTTAAATTCATAGAATTTAAAATTTTGAGTTCAGTAAAACTGGTCTTAAAGCATTATGAGTTGCATTCTAATTTCTTTGACTGACGTTATAATTCATTATGGTAATAATAAGAAGTAACAAGTGATGTTTTGCTTTCCAGGTGGAATGCAGGACTGGAACTACCTGAACACAAACTGTTTTGAGGTAACCATTGAACTCGGCTGTGTGAAGTACCCTCTTGCCAAGGACCTGCCCATATACTGGGAGCAAAACCGACGAGCCTTGCTGCAGTTTATACACCAGGTAATAAAGAGCCAGAACACTTGTCTAATTTTTTTCTGTCAATTCTCTCGCCTTTATGCTTGCTCAGTCACATACTCTGTTGCTTTAACACTTGCTCATTCATCAGTTAATCAATGATTTCTTGCATGTGCACTTTGTATGCGTGTGTGCATGCACCTGTATTGAATTTATGTATGTATTGAACTTATGTGTGTGCATGGGTCTGTTCGTCCAGGTCCACGGTGGAGTGAAGGGCATAGTGACAGACATTAAAGATGGCACAGGCATCCCCAACGCCACCATCAGTGTGGAGGAGATAGAGCACAACATCACCACAGCCCATACTGGAGACTACTGGAGGCTGCTGGTCCCTGGGACCTACATCCTCACTGCCTCTGCCCGCGGGTAAGACCCTGATGTCAGAAGGAAGAACTGTGCAATAAACAAATGGAGAATTTACTAGATGAACTGTATTAGTTCACACGGTCACAAGATTTCTGTGTTGCTATGCATGCCCTTTTTCAGTGGCATTAACTTCCATTAACTTCTCTGTTCTCCAGATACACGCCTGTGAGGATTTATGCCACAGTTCCAAAGGAGGGAGTGGAGGTGGTGGACTTCAAACTGACACGTATCCACTCAGAGCCTAACGGCCAGTCTCCCAAGGGCCCTGCGGCCACACAGGACCCATCTGAGGAGGAGTTCCAGAGCTTCATCAAGGACCTGTCTTTGGGACAGGGCCTTGACGAGCTGGTCAGGAGCACGGCCACCGAGAGCAGCTTCCGCTACCGCCGCTACAAGGAGCTGGCTGAGTCCCTAAGAGGCCTCACGCTCAACTTCCCCAAGATCACCTCCCTGCGCAGGTACGTCTGTGGGGAATGAACTACATCTGAGAGCATTTGAAATCACTTACTTGAAAAACTGCCACCCCGCCGCTGCAAGCAGGCAGTGCAGGATGGTGAAGGCATGAGTAATATGGGCAAGTGGCTTCAAACAGAGTCTCACTCATCCAAGTTTCTGCTATTGTAAAAAGAAAAATCAGAAGTGACGGAAGTCCTGGCAGACAAATGATTTATTTAAGAAGAACCCTGTGTTGAATAATGCAGAGTTGACAGAATTATTAGTGGGAGCAAATTAAAGCTGTAGTGTGAAACTTCTACATAAAAATAAACTTTTGTTATTTTCAGTCTAATGTATAATTGAAACTCCTTGACTTATTCCTCCTCTTTTCCTTTGCACGTGAAAATGGAAAGACATATTCCAGTGTATTCTTCAAGCAACATTTACTGCCACAAGAGGGAGGCATATCATGTAGAACTGGAAAGTTCTGTACTGCACATTTAAAGTATTTGTTAACAAAGAATTTGACTGAGTTTATTTCTGTAGACAGCAGATGACCTAGACAGAGATGATAGTAAAAAATTAAAAAGTCTGTAATTTGGCTCATACCAGAAGTTAGCCATTTCTCATACTTTTTTTCTACCCTGACATGTAGCTTCATACACATTCTTCAAGGCTTCTTCAGCAAGAAATGCCTTGACTTTTAAGTTTATTCTACATTTCACATTGACAGCGTGTGGACTAAAATTCAGGTTCAAAATGCAATTCAGTACATTTTGGTGTCCATATCATACACCACACCCCCTTTTCCACAGCAGGCCTACAGGGCCAGGGCCAGCATGCAACACAAAGTTGATGGTGCTGTTTTTTGATATTACACTATATCCTAGCTTCATTATCTATGGTGGCACCAAGATGAGAATGTAGTGAAATTATTTTTGTTCTGTGAGAAATTAAGAGGTATGAATAAGCAGCCCTGGCTAGTCCTGCGGTGGAAAAGAGGCTTCTGTGTACTGTGCCATAACGTCAGCCACTCTCCATGCTGTTTGGGATTTTAAACAATTGCTAATTACAGTATGCTGACTTGTATTCTGGTTCCATTTCTCTGTTGTCCAGTTTGGGCCAGAGTGTGGAGTTTCGAACCATCTGGGCTCTGGAAATCTCCAACAAACCAGAGGAGGCTGAACCGTGGGAGCCCAAGATCCGCTTTGTAGCAGGGATCCATGGCAACGCCCCAGTGGGCACTGAGCTGCTGCTGGAGTTCGCTACCTTCCTGTGTATCAACTACGGCAAGAACCCAGCCATCACTAGAGTAAGTTGTGGGGTCCCTCAGGTACAGTAGGTGGTTTACCACGGCCACAGGGAACTCAACAGACCTTTTTGACAGCAGCCATATTGACATGAAATAGTAGGTGAAGTTAATAACATTATAAGGTTCTGTACCTAAATAGAACTAATAGAGCCTTAATTAATGTGATTAGTTACACCTGTATACCTACTATTTCACGTCAAAATGTCTGCTGTGAAAAAGGTCTGTTCATCGTACTAACTACAGCGATCTGTCAGGTAAAATTGTATTTAATAAGAGGGAAATACCAGTGATTGTGTGCAATTTTATTATATTTTAGCATCATTCACCACATACTTCATTCAGTGTGTTTTGTAGACTGGCCTGGTTGAAAGGCTACATGTTAGATAAATGTGTCAGTTGTGTCATTTATGTTCCACCTTCTACTGCAAAAAAACACTGTGTAAAAAGTCTTTGTTTATAGACTCAAACATCTTGTGAAATTCTCACAGTGTGTCCTTTTTACAGCTGGGATTAGACTGAATGTTAATTTTGTCTAAAGTACCAAACTTTTGCACATATGGATTTCAGCGTGGCCATGCATGTCTGTATACATCCTTTATCCATCTATTAATGTGTAATTACCCCAATAAATATCACAAACTTCAGCTGTGTCTCTAATTGCTTCTCCTCCATCTCTTCTCCCTGACAGCTGATCAATGAGACCCGCATTGTCATCTTGCCCTCCATCAACCCAGACGGACGGGAGCAGGCCAAGGAGAAGGAGTGCACCTCCACCGTGGGCATGACCAATGCTCACGGCAAGGACCTGGACACAGACTTCTTTGGTTAGTTACTATTTGTTTGAAAGATGTGTCTGAAATGTAATAAATGACATTTCTTGCACTTAATGTACATCGGCCATGAAATAGAAAGCATATTTGTATCTGTTTTCCCATGCCCTGATTTCCCTGTATATCGTCTATTTTTTTACTTTGTTTAGGCAACGCGTCACAGCGTGTGGTGGAGGCCCAGCCAGAGACCCGGGCAGTGATGGAGCTGATCATGGAGAGAGGCTTCACTCTGTCTGTAGCCCTCGATGGAGGTTCCCTCCTGGCCACCTACCCCTATGACAAGCCTGTCCAGCCTGGTAAAACACCCCTGGGCACAAAATTGCTGAATGTTTGACTAGTTGTTCAAGTTCTGCAAGTTTGCAAGAAATACCCTTGATGTCAAATTTATACAATTTTGTATATAATCGGTATATAATCTATAATCTATTGCTAAAGATAGAGAATTACACAATAAGATTGCTAAAGAATATTTTTTTACAGAAAATATTTAGAAATGCAGATGCAGCAGTAATGCACATTTTGTTGCAAAACATCACTAACAGTACTAATTTCTTTTGTTATTGTTTTTTCAGTTGAAAATGAGGGCACTCTGAAGTACTTGGCTAATGTTTATGCCAGCAACCACCCCAAGATGCACCTTGGAGACACTGGATGTCCAAACAATGGCCAAAGTATGTAATATAAACACTACAAGAAATTGGTATTATCACAGTGGTACTGAACAGGGGTGGGGGCGCATAACACACACAGTAACAGGGCAAAATTTATATTCCTATGTCAAAGTGTCACCGCAGCTGTGCTGTAATAGCCTACACCAGTGTTAGCATTTATAAATTTGAGTGGGAAGGTGTTTGTCACACTTAACCGATCACTAAAACACGAACGAATGAAATTCAGATAAAAACAGGAGAAATTATGGCTTCATTAGCTGAAACAGAGAGTTCACTCCAAAAATGTTTTGATTTATTTCTTATCGTGAATTTAGTAACCTCTTGCCATCTGTACAACCTCCTCAGTTAAAACTGGATGACGAGAAATGAAAATTATCATCACGTTGTTTTCATTCTGTGGAAATCAACTGGCACAAAACATGGAAGCAGCACAAAGCAGTTAGACCAGTCACAGATCTTGTGGTCTTGCATCGGCCTACATGCACTTACATTTTTTGAGAGGTGCAGAAAGCTCTAGCGGCAGCCTCTGCCTTATGGTGCATTCACAGCACTATTTTGCCTGGTAAAAAAATCGTGCCAGCATCGGAAAGAATGTACACATCACCGATAGATTCCTTCCATCGCCGATAGCCGGTACCATCGTCCATTGTCACACCCCTAGTGCTGAAATCTCATGAAATATTGAGATGATTGAAACAGTGGTTGGTAGCTGATGAACTTCTCTCTCACCCAGTGGGAAACATCCCAGATGGAGTTCTCAGAGCAGCAGAGAGACAAAGTCACATGGGCAGCATGAAGGTGAGTCTGTTCAGCCCATTTTGTTTAGGATTAATAATCACTCAAACAGATCTTAAAGAATTTTGCATTTTTGCATTTATGTAAAATTCTAAACAGACTACTGAGAGTTAAAAGGATGATTATGTGGTCTCTTAAATTTTGGCAGAGGCACAGAGTAAAGGCTTGTCCGCACCAAGAACTATAACAGTAACTATAACTATAACGCTATCAGCATCCACACTGATGAACGATAACGTTCTGTAAACAGTGGCGACAAGTATGCGCTGCGCGCTCCAGCTGTGTTGGCCCAAAAATGGATGTTGATGATCTGTTACTGCTGTACGTTGTGCAAAGAAAGAAAAGAAAAACCTGCAGAGTATGGGTACATGAAATTCTTCAGAGGAGAGAGGAGTTGGGAGAATCCAGCACTCTCATTAGAGAGTTGTTGTCTTTTGAAGACAAATTTTACTTATACTTTCGTACTCAATGATGATGATGATACTCAAAATACTCAGTGATGAGACTCTCTGCAGTGTCATCTGCCATGTTGAACGTGGCATGTTGAACATGATGTCCTGTCGGTTGGATTTTGATTGGCTGTCAGTATTTCTATCAGTATTTCTAACAGTGCAATCGCACAGTTCAATCGCTGTGAAAGTGATCACAATGATATCATTCGCCACTGTCGTTGTCGTTATAGTTGTGGTGTGGACTCCGCCCTCCACTTGAGTTAGAATGATTTTTAAAACGATATATTTATAGTTATCGTTATATTTATAGTTCTTGGTGCGGACGGCCCTTAACACTGTGCAGTGACGTTTAGCTCTCCCCTGAACCCAGAATGTCCGCCTCATTAATGGTATGACATAGTCAGAAGTGGGCATCTCCTCCAGCAGTATGTGCATGTGTCTGTGTTTGTACCCTTCCAGGACTTCAGTGTGGACTTTGGTCACTGTCCAGAGATCACAGTGTACACTGGCTGCTGTCTGTTCCCTCCTGCCGAGCAGCTGGCCACACTCTGGGCAGAGAACAAGAAGGCTCTCCTCAGCATGCTAGTGGAGGTACAGAGCAAGCTGTTATTATAGAGCTCACAGTTTGGAGAGTTTAGTGGGCTGGTTGAACGTAGCTAAATCATCAGTTACAAGGGCAATCAAATCTCATATTTTCAGTAATAGTTGAAAGTTTATTAAAGGATAGCTCCTTAAAATGAACCATATCAATTTCAAGGGGGTCCTTCGGGATGAGGGATGTCATGATACCAGAATTTTGGTAATTGATACCAATACCAGTGAAATTTCACACTTTTCCATATCTGATTCTATACCACGGCAAAAACAAAAATCCAATTTAGCACACATTTCTTTATTTAAGAACTAAGAAACAAGTAAACAGAAACTTTGTGTATCAAATATTTAAAGCTGTAGTATGGAACTTTTACATATAAATTAACATTTGTTACATTCAGTTTAAGGCCAAATGATGTTTTATGTCAACCACACTTAACAGTTTCTACTGGAATTGTACAATTGAAATTATAGCATTGCTAATTACTGTCTGAGGATTCCATGATTCTCTCGGTGTGTGTGTTTTTGTTCTCCTGTTTTTCTTTGCACAAGAAGACTGAAAGCAGCCCAGAAATGAACTTTTCATGCAACACTTAATTTACTGCCAGGAGATAAATCATACAGAACTGGAAAGTTCCACATTGCAGTTTTAAACACGTAGGCTACATTAGAATAAGAAAAACTTGAGTTACAAGTGCGGCACTGACAAATAGCCTTTAAGTAGAAAACAGAGCAGCCCAACAAAATACTAATTTCAAATTAGAGGAACTGTATAAAGTGTCCTGCTGTAACAATAAATACAATGGTGTGATGATGTGCTCTCCTTTGTTTGCAACTTGAAATGTTTCAAGTGCTTAAACACTGAGTTACAGCGTGAGGTATCAAACAAGTATTGGTATAGTTTTCAAAATTTTGTTATAGGCTTGGCACTTTTTTGGCACTATTGATTCTTGTGACATCTAATCAGCATGCAGTACAGGAATATTTGATTTTATTTAGAGCACATGACCTAATTTAAAATAATCACTGTATAAAAATGCAATGAAATAATTTTGCTCCCCAAATTGGAGATTTAATCCTTATGATTAATAATCAAGAAAATATCTGGCAAAATAATGAGGATTATCATTTTACCCAGAGTCATTGCAGCCCTAATTTTTCTCAATTTTCACCCACTTGCAGGTTCATAAAGGGGTGCGAGGCGTAGTGAGGGACAAGAGTGGGAAGGCCATTGTGGGTGCCATGATTGTGCTGAATGGAGGGGTGAGGGTCTTCACTGCAGAGGGCGGCTACTTCCATGCGCTGCTGGCTCCTGGCAACCACAACATTGAAGCTGTCGCCGACGGCTACCAACAACAGCGCCAGGAGGTACACAACTGAGTACAGATGTTACACACACTACAATGCCACATCAACAGCATACACCAGTTCAGTCCAGTTCAGACTTTAAGTACCACCTGTTCTGCAAGTTTTTATTCCAGCTCTACTTTTGTACAGCTGAGCCCATAAAGGGATTAGTGTTGATTGTTTGAGCAGTAGAATCCGATAGTACCTGAACAGCATGAAAATGTATAGCCTGTAATTGAATCACGTAAACAAGAGTAAAGATGGAGTAATACTGCCTTCCCGTACTGATTATTTGATATCAGGGAAAATGAGAGGCTTACAAGAGCTGGGTTTCAGTACGGATTTTGATTATGGGATAAATCAACTGTGCCCTGTTGTCAGCAAGGTGCACTCCATTGTTGGCTTGGCTATCATGTGGATACATAAACATATTTCAGTAATTTACAGGTAGGTAAATAAAAAAATAAGATGGACCAAGCACTGTGGATCCAGGTTCGACAGATATTTAAAAGTATCGTGTTCACTGATTTGCACTAGTCTCATAAAGGATCCTTGACATTTCATTAAACTTCTTACATATAAACATAATGGGCCTAACTTTTACATCAAAAATGTAATGTCTTAAGATTTTGACACTGATTTGTTCAATAAACACTTAACATAAATTTGGCTACTATGTGTTGAAGGGAAACTAAAGTTGAACGAGAGAAATATCATAAATGTCAGTATACACAGCAGAGTGTCAGAACATCTGTCATGGCATAGAACATCTTGATTGGCATGATGGCTCCCCATTACTGTCTATGTCTATATAGGGTGTGGGGCGGAGCACACAAAATCGCTCCACTACTTCCACCTTTCCGTTTGGCTGATGTGTAATTTGCAGCGTAGGATAGGCCAGCTCTTCAAACAAGCGCTCTTTGACAGTGCGACCCAGCTGCAGGCTGTAGGCTGTGAGCCTCCCACAGGGAGTGCAGAGCAGGGGATCCACCACTGCATGGTAAGTGTGCTGGTACTCTGGCACCGTGTAGCCATGGATCATCAGAGGTCCTGGCTGACTAGTTGGCCCGCTGGTGGAGTCCTTTTCCTGGGAATTGACGGGCTCATCACTGTGGGACGGATGGAGGTCAGGAAGAACAGCAGCGTTCCTCATGTACCTGTCCTCCAGGGGCCTCTGGGGCTTCACTTCAGTCCACTCTGGCCTCAGGTCCAGATTATCAGTTGAGGCCATTATGTCAGTCCTCTCCTTAATACTCTCCCCGTATTTCTTAGGACATCGAATACTCCGCCGTAGACCATAAGGACACATCTCATGTCTCTGAAAATTAAATTAACATCATGTCCAATGGGCTGTAGAAGACTCCGTAGATGTCTTTGCTTTTGTTCATAAAGCAACAAGATACTGATAATGCAAAAAAATTCAAGCAATGCACTTACTGTACGGCAATGCTGTGCAGGCAGAAGACATCACCATTACTCAGTTATGTTTAAGTCCTAGTTCCATGAGCCCTATTAAGTCTAGTTTCCCCTATTGTTTTTTACACTATTTACTAATGACAACAAATAACTGACAGAGGGATTAGCCTCTTCACAGGCTATAGAAGTACAATAAACAAAATAATTACACAGAAGTGAATTCTGAGATTTAGTTAATTTACCTCTCAGAATAAAGGTATATCATTTGTAAATTTCATGAGCTAGTCTTCAGATCTCAGAAAATAAGAGATCTGCTCCAGACCACATTAACCACTCACACCTGCAACCAATGAGGCTTGCGAACCAGCTGATTAACAAGCATGCATCTGATTTTGTGGGAAGCATCAACTGAAAGCTGACTGCCTGCTGACAGTTTGACAGAGTTTCTTCTGAGTTACCCCTTTCAGAGTGATTTGAGTTGTAGCTTTGAGTGAAATATTTATTTATTTATTTATTTATAATTCAGTTTTTATAATTGAACACTTGCTTGAATGCATTACAGCCCAGCCACTTCACTTACCCACATTGTGTTTTTTGTGCATGTT